>NW_025552456.1:0-88568 GCF_020424385.1 Procambarus clarkii
GGAAAGCAAACCAGCCTGTCCCCAAAGCTCCTTTATGCCCTATCCCATCCATAGGTGAGCCCTTCGAGCACCTCATTCTGGATATAGTTGGCCCGCTTTCCGCCTTCTACTGTTGTAATCCAACAAGTTAGTAGGAATTATTAGCTAGAGGATCATTACTATAACACTTAACGAATGATGATTGGAAGTACATGTTAAGTAGCCTCGTCGGATAGAGCCTCGTAGGGCCTACGGGGCCTCGTAGCCTGGTGGATAGCGCGCAGGACTCGTAATTCTGTGGCGCGGGTTCGATTCCCGCACGAGGCAGAAACAAATGGGCAAAAGTTTCTTTCACCCTGAATGCACCTGTTACCTAGCAGTAAAATAGGTACCTGGGAGTTAGTCAGCTGTCACGGGCTGCTTCTGGGGGTGGAGGCCTGGTCGAGGACCGGGCCGCGGGGACACTAAAGCCCCGAAATGATCTCAAGATAACCTCAAGAAGAAGTAGACAGACTATGGATCACATATCTAAGAAAGGTCAATGGATTAAGACCGAAGCTGTTTAGCCAAATTTTATAATTCCTGGAAAGAGGAATTATTCTTCGTCAGGCTTCTCGGATCAAGGTTACCGCTCTAGGGATAAGGTTAATCGGATTATACCTTCCTTGAGAGGCATGGTGAAATGTTTGAGGCCATGGTTGGCTAAAGTCAGTCTGATTGTGGGAGTTGAACTGAGAAGTCCTTTGGATCTCCGTTTGTGGCAGCAGCGAAGTGTAGCAGACAGCTATGCGAGAACCTGATGTGATCTTAGTGACCAAGTTAAGTCTGCAGTATGTGAGTATGAATGAAAGACTAACCGGGTGTGGAGCGTTGTAGTAATCATTCCGTATTAGGGACTTAGGCGGAAGTTACGAGTGTGGGTGGTGATCGCGGAGGTCAAGTGGTCTATGGGTATTGGAAGTGTATTGACCTAATAGAGTATGTTAATATGTTATTATTTGTCAGAGTCTATTCTTTGTAATTAAATGACAAAACCCGACGGCCTTTAAAGACCTTCCATCTGTCCCTCATAGTGTTCCTGGTTTGGTTGGTGAGGGAATGTTAGGGAATTGGTAGATGACATATTTGGTGGCAGCGCAAACAGGTTTTGGAACACTGTGCGAGATGCAGGAAGTGTGGTTCTGGTTTAGTTGGTGAGGGAATGTTCGGGAAATGGTAGACGTCGGGTTGTGGTGAGAATGGTGGTTACTAGACGGAGGAAAGAAGGGTCAGGTGAGACCAGGTCAGAGGAGTTAGTTAATTAAAGGGACTAGGCCATTTTGGGGCACATGTGGGGTTTATTTCCTTCTTCCAGATTCCCGCAACGAGAGACGGCTAAGATGCAAATCTTGACCACTGAAGCATCGGGATCCAAAACAAGTGCAGTGTTCGTAGTGCGGATTATACAGTGTTCGTAGTGCGGATTATACAGTGTTCGTAGTGCGGATTATACAGTGTTCGTAGTGCGGATTATACAGTGTTCGTAGTGCGGATTATACAGTGTTCGTAGTGCGGATTATACAGTGTGGCGAGGTAAACTAGCGCGGGTGAATGTGGGCCAGCGTGGGCCATGTGCGGCCATGTGCGGGCCAAGCGATGGGTGGGCCAAGCGAGCCTCACCTTGGAGCTTGTTTTATATCGTTGGTATGGTGGCAATAGTGAGAAACCGTTGCTAAGGTGAAATTAAGCGTGAAAACTTCGTAATTTAAAGTTAATTAAATTTCATGTAACGTGTAAATCGAATATTTTAAGGATAATGAAATATTACCTAAAGTACTGTGCGAGTTCCGGCGTTGTCAGGTGTAGATACAGAAAATAGGCGCAGTGAATTATGGACGCCTTGGCATAGCGAGCGACGCATAATTTGACATCTGGGGTTCGCCGTCTAGTGTACCCTGGAAAGGGCCATGGAGATTTTTAGTGGGTGCAGGTAGCATTATGGAGAGTGTTACCTAGGGACACGGGAGCGTGTCCCGTTGGTGGGGGTGTGTGGCGCCGGGAGTAGTGCATGGTTGTGTATTGGTGTTTGGATGCCAAGTGTAGTGCATGGTCGTGTATTGGCGTTGGTACGCCGGGTGTGTAGTGTAATGCACGTGTAGTGGCTTATTAAATGCCAGCGTAATGCATAGTATTTACTGTAGTGAAATGTGCATGTTTGACTGTTGATATTATGGATGTAGTATAGTGCATGACATTGTTGGCATTGTAGCGCCAAGGTGTAGCATGTGTAGCATAACTGGTTGTTGTAACACGGGTGTATTGTAGACATTAGCGTTGAAGTATGTTAACGCAGGTGGTAGAGTGTGGCGGGTGGCCACTACACAAGAAATTATGACTGACGAGTGTTGGTCAGGTAATTAACGGATTACGAGAGAAAAGGGAGTGTGTGTGTGGTGTATGGTTACTTATTGGTGGTGTTATTGGTGGTGACGTCTCGTGGAGTTTTGATGCGCTTTGGCGCAAGGCATATGCCTGTGGTGGTAATGGTGTTGGGGGACGCCATGTGTGTTGTGTTGATGGCGTTGAAGACGCTGTGTGTATGTTGAGGGCGTTGCGGACGCCGTGTGTTGTGTTGAGGGCGTTGGGGACGCCGTGTGTTGTGTTGAGGGCGTTGGGGACGCCGTGTGTTGTGTGAGGGCGTTGGGGACGCCGTGTGTTGTGTTGAGGGCGTTGGGGACGCCGTGTGTTGTGTTGAGGGCGTTGGGGAATGCCGGTGTTGTGTTGAGGGCGTTGGGGACGCCGGGTGTTGTGTTGAGGGCGTTGGGGACGCCATTGGGTGGTGTAGTGTAGTGGCGTTGGACGCCTGGTATGTAGTGTGGTGTTGTGGAGTATATGGTGGCGCAGGGGCGCCAGGTAGTGGTCGGTAAGGTGAGTATTGGCGTAGCAAGGTCGGTGCGTTAGGGCGTAGGAAGTGGTTGTAGGGATGGTTGTAACGTTATATTGAGGTCATCAGTGGTTGGGATGACCAGAGATAATGGTGTGTCGGAGTGGGTAAGTCGTATGATAAGATGAAATGTGGATAATTGCAGGAGTTGGTGGCTGCAATAGGCAAGCCAAGTCGATATATCTAGCATGACTCATAAAAGACTAATAAAAAAATCATTATTTTCATTAAAATTTTCATTAATTAAGTCAAGGTGGGTAAGTCTTATGGATAAGATTATAAGGTAGAATTTCAAAAATTCAGGTGTTGGTGGTTGCAGTGGACGAGCCAAATAGATATACTAATTTCTCATTAATTAAGTTGTTACAGGAATCTCGCTAGAGGCGAGCCAGTGGCAGTATGATGCTTTAGTGACTTTAGTTGTGGAATTATTTTAATGAGGTATTATTGTGATAATGTATGTGCATGTATATACTGTATATTACCTCATCTGCACCATTACTGAGTGTTAGGCTTGAGAAGGTCCCCCGGGATCATGTCACAGAGCTTCAGGTAGAGTAGAAGGGAAGCTATGAGGCTACACTCAGAAATTCTAGAAAAAAAAGGGGAGGAAGTGAAGCCAACGTGACGTTATAGGCATAATTCGACCCCTGACATCAAAGCAGGGATAAGGGCCAGCTGCAATGGTTTTGCAGCTGCGCTCAGGCTATATACGGGGAGAGAGTAAGGAGCCGAGGGGGTTATGTAATAATGGGATCGAGCCAGGGGGCTCCGAGGGAATATTTTTATAGGTACAGCGGTCGGGAAGGTGTGAATACAGGTGGACACACTCTGGGCGGATGGGCCTAGAGTAATGTGCTACAGCTGTGGTGAGCACAGCAAGGAAGGATGACCAGAGAGCTGTGAGGTATCTACAGCATTCTGGGATTGGTGCCCTGGAACGAGACGTCAGCACAGACCCGAGGGAACATGACCCTGGGGTAGGAATCTCCGTTGCTCTGGAGACCAGGATCACGTTAGCTCAGAGCAACGTTGGGACATTGACAACATTCACCAGGCTGGACAGCCTGGGTTTTGTCTGGGTCATGGAGGATCTATGACCTAGCAACCATGGGACACGAAGACAAGAGAAGTGATGCTGCCAATTGTGGAGGAGGCAGTGAAACATTGTGTGACCATTGTAAGCCCTTATGTCAACAGTACAGGGCAAGATGTTAAATTGTTAGTAACTTATTACTAAGGATGAAGAACCTTAGATATATATGTGTGTGTATATATTAATGACTAGTGTCATTTCTGTTTAAGTGCCAGCATTCTGGTCCATGTAATTTTATGGTTATGTTTGTATGTAATTATATGTCAGCAGTTTAGGTATATGTGCATTGTTGGAGATGGGAAAAATTATTACAGACTATTTTACCTGTGCTATGATGTGAATATAATGTATATGTTGGAGAAGTGTTGTGAGTCATGTCGGGGAAAATTTTAATTTATTTCATCGGGTGTATGATGAACTTATTGGATGATTTTTTAGTTGTACATATATGGTGGGTGCATCCTCCTGGTCCTTGCACTAATGGAACCATTGCAATGATGCATATGGGGACATATGCGTGTTTAAGGAGGGGAGTGGTGTTGTAATCCACAAGTTAGTAGGAATTATTAGCTAGAGGATCATTACTACAACACTTAACGAATGATGATTGGAAGTACATGTTAAGTAGACAGACTATGGATCACATATCTAAGAAAGGTCAATGGATTAAGACCGAAGCTGTTTAGCCAAATTAATAATTCCTGGAAAGAGGAATTATTCTTCGTCAGGCTTCTAGGATCAAGGTTACCGCTCTATGGATAAGGTTAATCGGATTATATCTTCCTTGAGAGGCGTGGTGAAATGTTTGAGGCCATAGTTGGCTAAAGTCAGTCTGATTGTGGGAGTTGAACTGAGAAGTCCTCTGGATCTCCGTTTGTGGCAGCAGCGAAGTGTAGCAGACAGCTATGCGAGAACCTGATGTGATCTTAGTGACCAAGTTAAGTCTGCAGTATGTGAGTATTGAATGAAAGACCAACCTGGTGTGGAGCGTTGTAGTAATCATTCCGTATTAGGGACTTAGGCGGAAGTTACGAGTGTGGGTGGTGATCGCGGAGGTCAAGTGGTCTATGGGTATTGGAAGTGTATTGACCTAATAGAGTATGTTAATATATTATTATTTGTCAGAGTCTATTCGTTGTAATTAAATGACAAAACCCGACGGCCTTTAAATACCTTCCATATGTTCACTCATTGTGTTCCAGCACAAACCTAGTGGTACGCCTCAAGGGTCTGGCGTGTGTAGGAGTACACGGTGGTAGTAACGGTTGCTGAGGCAAGGTGTTTATGTGTTGTGTAATCACTGTGTTTGGAATGAACCGGGGTTCAGCGTTCACAACACTACCTCAGGGGTGCAGTATTTGCTCACTATATTAGATCGGGTTAGTAGGTACCCAGAAGCGATCCCCCTTAAGACCATCACAGCTAAGGGCTTGGTGAAACATCAACTCTGGTTCGTCTCGCGATATGGTCTCCCTATGACCATTCAGACGGATCAGGAATCGAATTTTATGTCTCGTTTGTTTCACCAACAGATCGCCGACCTGGGAATCCAACAGATTACCTCCATTGCCTACCATCTGAGTCGCAAGGAGCTTAGGAGCGTTTCCACCAGACGCTGAAGGGCATGCTTAGGAAGTTTTGCTATGACCGGCAGAGTAAGTAGGTGAAGACCTACCCTACCTCCTATTTGCGGTAAGATCAGTACCTAATGAATCGCTAGGAATCTCCCCATTCGAAATGATTTATGGCCACTCTGTGAGAGGTCCCTTAGAAGTGGCACGAGACCATTGGTGAACGACTGAACGAGGAGACCAACGTAGACGTTGTGGACTGGCTATCTACAAATAAAGGTAGGTTGTTCTCTGCTTGGGAGATGGCAAAGAAAACCTTAGAGAATACTCAGAAGATCACCAAGAGCAGGTACGATAAGAGCACCAAACAAAGGGATTTCCTGGTAGGGGATCTAGTTTTGGTATGTACTCCTACAGTGACTGGAAGTTTAAGTGCTAAATTTGTATGTCCTTACCAGGTCTAAGAAAGGTTACTTGTCACAATTACCGTCTTAACAAAAAAAGACCGCAGAAAGAAGGAAACTTAGGTTCATGTTAACATGATTAAAAAAATATGAGGGCCAAGATACACTCCCAATAACCACGGTGACAACTAAAGATGACATTGAGGAGGATGAGAATGTACTAACTAATTCCGAGATTCTGTGCAATTTGCAGGCAAAATTGACGCATGTGAACGGAGATCAACCTTCATTGCTGAAAATGATCCGGAGATACAAAACAATCTTCAGAGATGTTCCAAGACTAACATCTGTCCTACAGCATGACGTTGTACTGGAGGAAGGAGTCCGGCCTATAAAGCAACACCCGTACCAACTCAATCCCCTGAAGAAAAAGATGGAAGATGAGGTGGAGTACATGTTGAAACACCATTTGATAACCCCAAGCACGAGCCTATGGTCATCCCTGATACTACTAGTGCCCAAACCTGGTAAGAAATACCGTTTCTGTATTGATTATCGCCAGGTGAATAAGGTCACAGTAGCTGATACCTATCCTCTCCCTAGAGTAGAGGAATGTCTCGATGCCATAGGCAAAGCTAGCTACCTGACGAAATTTGACCTATTTAAGGACTATTGGCAAATTCCCTCACGGAGAAGGCTAAACCCATCTCTGCGTTCGTGACTCCCGACGGCCTGTTTGAATGTCAGGTGATGCCGTTTGGGATGAAAAAACGCAGCATCCACCTTCCAGTGGCTGATGGGTATTGTGTTGCATGACGTAGAAAACACCCTGGTCGACATCGATGATGTATTAATATATGATGTTAATTGGCAGGACCATCTACATCACATAGAGGACTTCTTCGAGGCCATGCTCCAGTCAGGGTTGGTAGTCAACCTGCACAAATCTGAGTTTGCCAAAACCTCTGTCATCTTTTTAGGTCATAAGGTAGGATGAGGATGGATTGCGCCAAAGGCCAGCAAGGTAGAGGCAATAGTCCAGTACCCTACACCAGCCACCAGGAAGGACATCTTGCATTTCCTTGGTATGGCTGGTTTCTACCGTAAGCTTGTCCCTAACTTTTCATCCATAGCCGCCCCCCTGACAAATCTTTTGAGAAAGGGTGTGAAACTGTCATGGGATGAACATTGCCAGGAAGCCTTTGAGAGCCTCAAGGCGATTCTGATCTCTTCTCCAGTCCTGAGGTCCCCGAGTTTGAGGATAGATTTATCCTAACAGTCGATGCTTCCGACTATGGCCTGGGGTCCGTATTATCTCAGACGGATGAAAAAGGGATGGAACATCCTGTAGCCTACCATTCTAAGAAGTTTACCCCCAGTCAGCTAAACTATTCCGTCATAGAGAAAGAGACGTTGGCTTTGATTAGTTCAGTCCAACACTTTGAAGTGTATCTAACTAGTAATAGTCATCCTATCCTACTACGAACTGACCACAACCCTCTAAAGTTCCTCGCCCCAGTTTAAACAAAAGAATCTTCGACTCACCAGATGGAGTCTACATCTGCAACAATATCCCCTCCAGATTGAGCACATGAAAGGAGTGGATAATGTTGTAGCCGTTGCATTGTCTCGCATCTAAACAACTGATTAAATTGGTTTGTTTCCTTTATTGTTTTTAGAAACCCAAACCAATTTTTTTTGGTGGGGAGGTGTTACGAACCAAAATTCCTCACCCGAGCACGAAGCCGTGAAGTCCACGCCATCTGTGAGTCCGCTCTCGAAAATCCCACAACATGGTGCCAGGGTTAATGTAAAGAGTAAGTAACAGTATAAGTATAAATAACCGTACTTAATATCCCGTCAATGGACGCCAATGTCGGGGTGTCCCTCTCTCCCTTCAGACACCACCAAGTAGTATTAGCGATAACTGTTACTCACCGTAACCCTGCGGGTCTTCACTCAATCCTCACGACGCCACTGTTCGCCAGGAGATTATCCCAGTCGATCTCCAGCCGGCCTTATAGCCAAAGATGAGTGAGAACACAGTCAGCTCTCTCCCAACCGTGTGCCCACCCCGACAAGGGCTCTACTACTAACTGCAAGGTCGCCAACTGGTGTTTCCCGTGTCCAGTAACATGTCAGTGGTATCGTGGGATTGTGGTACTAGTGGCAGAGAGCTCACTCGTTAAAACTGGTAACAGGCAGGTATGTATCTTTATCAATCTCACTCTTTAAAACTGTTCTATAGCAACACGATAGGGAGGGATAATACAAACGTGAAGGTAGTTTTGTATTTTACTTAAAACACACAAGGTAGTATATCCATATCAACAACGAAGCAACAAGTACATGGCAGTAAATCACTCTCTCTTCATAAAACTGGAACTCATCAATACTCCCCCTCCTGTCATATTCAGCTGGGCAGCCCTCCTCACCGTGTGAACTCCTCTGTACTTGTTTCCTGGCATTAAGCGCCTGTTTCATTAAATTCGCAGTAATCACAATATTTGCAATCAACACAATATCTGCTATAATGGCAATAGAACGCAATGAGTCACTTCACTGGTCTCAAGCTCCATAAATCATTTCTACAGCAATAAACACAATAATTCACTGTAAAGGCATTATGCACGGCAGATCATAATAATGATAATGAATGCAATTAACCACTGTACTGGTCTTAGACTCAGTAATTCCTTTCGAAGGAGATAACACAATAAATCACTGTACACATGAAAATGTTATTCAACACTCTAGCACATATATATATATATATATATATATATATATATATATATATATATATATATATATATATATATATATATATATGTATATATATATATATATATATATATATATATATATATATATATATATATATATATATATATATATATATATATATATATATATATGTGCTAGAGTGTTGAATAACATTTTATGTTATTTTATATATATATATATATATATATATATATATATATATATATATATATATATATATATATATATATATATAATAAGATAATACTGGGCACACAGCCTAACACTAATAACTGGTACACTTATATATATATTCCCTGGCATAATTTATAATATTAATGTCACATGAAAGAAATCATCCACGACACAGCAATCTCTTCAATAATCACCGGTGCTCCCAAACACCACAAATATATTCCGTGAGAGTTGTATACAGCCTCACTCTTCACAACTGTGTCTTACCGTGACATAGAGATTGGTGAGCCTTGCTCACGACATAGAAGATACTCTGGCTAAATATAGCTGACTAAAGGGGAATTGGGAGGGAAACTAGAATCACCTACTTCCACCTCACTGATGTGGACTCGCCCTCCGGTGAGAGTTGAATTGCAGCTCCTGGTCCCGGCTCTTGACTCGTTGTAGGGAACGACCCCACACACACACTGATGCTCTCTCCAGGAACCCAATCAACATCCCAAAATAATGTGTCGTCTCCATGCTCTGTCCTCTGCAGGCCCCGTGCTCCTCCACAACTTCTTGAGGGTTGGAGTCGGTCTCCTGGCCATCGACTTCTCCTCACCACTACGTCTGCAGTCCTACTCTCGGCTGCAGTTGTCCTGATTCCCAATTAGTTTTCTTCTTCTGCTGTTTCCTGGTGGATTGGCCCAGCCGCTATGTCGTCACTAGACGGGTGAACTGTCTCAGACGTCACATACGTCACTGCACAGACTTCACTTCTTCTTGCAAAGCACATGTCCATGGAACACTTGTTGCTCAATATTCTGTCGATTCCCTCTTCAGTCCAACACATGAACGAAGGAAGACCTCACAGCATACTTGCATACTCCCGGTGACTTTTAAAATCCACGGGAGCGGGGTACAACTGTCAAACTGACAGGACCAACGTTCGCACGTCCGACCTCGTCAACGTGTCGTATCTAACTGGTGGCGCGACAGAGGTGCGATCTCCAGACCACCCTGCTCTCGTGACGTCATACTTGCCAGGGGCGTTTCTCATTGGCTCCCTGTGCCACGTCACTGTCCGTGACCAATCTGGTGCCACTGACGTCATACAGTTTTGGCGGGAGAACAGAGGGACTGGCGCCATATTGGTGTTCAAAAGGGCCTAAACCACAGGCCAAAATACTCTTCTTTCACTAATTTCTCGCCAACGCGAGAACACTACACGCTCCCACATACGTCAAACTGTTGCCCGCAACGTAGAGAACGCTCGGGTAAAGTAGATATGACTCTTAAAGCTGGCGTGGGAGAAAAATAAGGGGGGGGGGGGAACACCGACACATACCTTTCCCCTTAAAATAAGAGTCATATCTGATTAGTGTATATGGGACAGGGCATCCACTACAATGTTGTCCTTCCCTCTGATGTGCTTGATGTCCAGTGTTACGGACCCGAATCCAGCGTCCGAGCACGGAGCAGTGACGACCGCGCCATCTGTGGGTCAGCTCCCGAAACCCCCTCCAAATGGACGACGACACCTGGTGAGGACGAGGTGTACTGGCCACGAGGGCCAGTTTCCAGTCCTGTTCAGCTCACAACACAGCCGCTGCTGACCTCTGGTGAGGTGGTACTCAGACAACAACGCCATCTATGGAGTGGATGCGTCGGGCGTTTGGGTCTGAGCCTGTAAGTGAGGTGTTTTTTTGTGTCCCTGTTACTGATGACGTGTCTGCTTACAGAGTCGACTTGGGACTGCTGTAAGGGAAGTTGAGTCAGTCTACCCAAGGCAGCCGTCTCGACACCAAGTGTTTTGCTGCAGCAGCTGTGAGTCGCCTCCCGGATGAACACTGTAGTGTTACCCTGCCTGTGAAGCGGCAGTTGAGGATTGTCATACCCGGTACTGACTGGTGGAGACGATTAACCACTGGGGTAATGTGGACAGGAGAGTGATCTGTGGTATCACACGAGGCTCCTGACTAGGGCGCTACCCTAGTATCGCTTGTGGAGTGGCCTGACCAGCGTTGCTGATCCGGAACCTGCCAGCCATCTGCTGGACTTGTGGTTGACGGCCTCCACGGCGGTGCCCCTAGTGGAACTGTGTTTTGGCTGGCCTGTGGCCGGGGTAGACTCAGCTTTTCGAAGGATTCGTCGTGAGGCCACGAGAGCACCGAGAACTTGGCATCGAGAAGATCCAGAGTCTTCAGACGAAAACGACAGTGTAGATAATACCCCTGTGTAGTGTTTATACCCTCCCCCGAGTAATCTTCTTATATATATTTATTGGTGAAGGTGCTAATTATAATATTAAGTTTTTGCCTTTCTTTCCCTTCCCCTTTTAGTTTACTTGCGTTACTGATCACATCCCTTGAAAGCCACTACTGGCTTGGGGCCGGATACCCTTCCTCTAACAACATCAGAGTAAACTGAGTCAGAACCCAGTTGCGACCCGAGAGGGCCGTAACATCCAGCCAGTATTCCTGCAGTAGTAATGCCCACCTCGTCAGCTGCTGGTTGGAGTTTCTCATCTTGTACAAAAAGGTCAGAGGGTTGTGATCTGTAAACACAAGAACAGGTCTCGCCCACTCTCCCACGTACACGTCGAAGTGCTTCAGGGCCATTACTAAAGCCAAAGCCTCCTTCTCGACTGTACTATAGGCACGCTGGTACTTCACAACTTTCTTGGAGTAGAAAGCTACTGGCCTATGTACCTCACTCCTCTTTTGGGCCAACATGGCCCCTATCCCAACGGCACTGGCATCCACGTACAGGAGGAATCTGGCTGAAAAATCTGGGGATATTAATACTGGGGCCTTCGCCAACAGTTTCTTCGTCTTCTCAAAAGACTCCTGGCAGGCCTCTCCCCACTTCCATCGTACATTCTTAGAGAGTAGTTCGGTCAGGGGATGCGCTACTGTGGAAAAGTTCTTGCAGAAACCACGATAGTATCCTATCATCCCAAGATACCTCAGCAACTCCTTACGTGTCCTGGGCACTGGGTAATCCCTAATGGCTGACACTTTGTGATCTACAGGGGTTACTTCTCCTTGGCCGATGACGAAGCCTAGGTACTCTAAGTGGGCCTTCCCAAACTCACTCTTGGCTAGGTTCACGGTTAAGTTAGCATCCTCTAGCCTCCTGAACAATTCTCTGAGTCTCACCAGGTGTGTCTCCCAATCGTCGGAGTACACTACTTTGTCATCGATGTATACGGTACAGCCTTCGGCCCCCCTCAACAGCTCATTCATCATGCGTTGGAAACAACTACCGCTGTTTTTCATTCCGAAGGGCAACACTTTGTACTGGTACAGCCCGTCCGGTGTTACGAAAGCTGATATCTTCCTGGCATTGGGAGTCAATGAGATCTGGTAGTACCCCTTGAGCAGATCGACCTTGGATACATATCTTGCACTACCCACCTGGTCGATGCAATCACTCACCCTTGGCATGGTGTGGGAATCTGCCACAGTGATGGAGTTCACCTTTCTGTAGTCTGTACAAAAGCGGAATGTACCATCGCTTTTCTTCACTAACAAGCATGGGGAACTCCACTCACTGTTGCTAGGCTCTGCAAGTTCGTTCTCAAGGAGATACTCCACCTCCTTCCTCATCAACTCTCGCTTCTCTGGGCTGACCCTATAAGCGCTCTGTTTGATGGGCCAGGCGTCCCTCACCTCTACCTCATGCGTTACACTTTTGTGTCGTCGGGGCACGTCGGTAAAGAGAGAGGAATTTTCTCTCTACAGGTTCGTCAGGTCCGAGCTCTGTTGTCTTTCCAGGTGTTGTAACTTGTCTTCAATCTTCGCCAAACTCTCCGAATTGGTGAGATGGGTGCCGTCCACCCTGGACCACTTTCCTTCCTCCTCTGGAAGTTCTTGATCCACTTGCATGCACAAAATCATCTTCTGCTGGGGGTCTCGAGTCATCGTTCCGTCCTGCTCGGCGGCTCCTCCTTCCTCAGGGAAGAAAGGCTTCAGGCGGTCAACATGACACACCTGTATCTTGCGGGGTCTATCCGGCTTACCGATTTCATAAGTTACAGGACCCAACTGCCGTAGCACCCTGTACGATCCCTCGAATCGTGACTCGGTCACTCGGCTCTTCCCTGGCAGCAATACCATAACCTGGGACCCAACCTGGAACTCTCTTGGCATACCTTTTTTGTCACACCATTCTGACATATTACGCTGCGCCTCCTTCAGATGTTTCCCTGCTAGTTCCTTTGCTAAAGTGAGACCTCCTTGAACTTCTGAACGTACTCGCTGACCGTTCCCACGGTCACTCCTGGTGTCCATTGTTCTTTCAGCATGGACAGAGGACTTCGTACCTCATGTCCATACACCAGCTGGAACGGTGAGAAACCTAATGACTCTACCACTGCGTTACGCATGGCAAACAATGCAGGGTACACTGCCTCATCCCACTCGGCTCCCTGCTCTGCACAGAACACTGTCAGAACGGTCTTCAGGGTGGAGTGAAACCTTTCGATCGCCCCTTGCGACTGCGGTCCGTAGGGCGACGACCGAATCTGAGTCACTCCCCAATTTGTCACGGTCTGTCTGAACCATTTGGACTGGAATATACTTCCACAGTCCGTCTGGATTTCCCTGGGCATTCCCACCTAAGAGAAAAATCGCTGCAGCTGCCCGGCTACTCCTCTCGACGTCAAACGCCGCATCAGGACAGCTTCCGGAAATCTTGTCGACGCGAACATGATTATCATCAGGTAGGTATTTCCTCGTTTCGTCTGTGGCAATGGTCCCACCCCGTCGACCAACAGACGCTCAAATGCAGGCCCAAACGCAGGAACAGGGACTAACGGGGCCTTTGGTATCGCGGTTTGGCTCTTCCCTGCCCTCTGGCAAGGTAATCACGTCTTACACTAACGCCTCACATCGGCGTCCATACCTGGCCAGTAGATATGGTCCCTGATCTTACACAACGTCTTGGTCACCCCCAGGTGACCTGCAGAGTCACCTGGGGGTGACAGATCCAACACTGCCACTCTGCACTGGGCCGGCATCACTACCTGGTGTCTCGTACCTAGAGATTCTTCTCCGGCCTCCATCCTCACAGGCCTCCACTGTCTCATCAGCATTCCGTCCTGTATATAAAAATGAGTGGCCCTCTCAGGACCAACATGTCCTCCTTTGGCCTCATGAATCAATTCGGGGAACTCTATCTGCTGCAACTCTCCCAGACGAGTGCAGTCCACTCCAAGAGAACTGGCGAGGGCCACCTGTAACTCACCATCCGGGCTGCCTTCGCCCTCCACTCGTTCTCCGGGTTCCACGAAGAGGTGATCGACTCCCAGGCTGTCGGACGTCTCCTCTTCAGCCCCATCTGATCCACTCCCTCCGTGTCCGTCGCACTGCCTTGGGATCACAACGCATACAGGGAACGACACCGCGGCGATTCCCTTCTCGTCCCCACAGGCGTCTAACACTCTGCCTTTCTCCTTATAGTGCTCCAAGCACTCCTCGCCCTTCACGAGGTTAGGGAGGACACATCCTCCACATGCGTCATTTCCCAGGATGACTTGTGCCTCCATCTTGGGCATTGATGCGCAGACCCCTACCACCAGGGTCTGGCAGCCATAATCAGAATTCAGTCACCTGGTGTTGGGGCATCCTCGCTGGGCCTCCCACAGTGGTCACAACAACTATCCCCACACTGGTACTCTCGTAACCCACGGGGAACAGGGTCCTACTCACCAGGGTAAAATCGGCCCCGGTGTCTCTCAATATCTTTACAGGAATGGGGTCTGCGTCCCCAATCCTTACGGTCCCCTCACACACGAGTGGGTGAACTCTTTTCTCCCCACTTAGTACGGGTCCATCCTGCACCCTCTCGGCCATCTGGTCCTCTACCCTCACGAAAGCAACGTTCCCCCGCTGCTTAGGGCGTCTGCATTCCTGTGAGAAGTGTCCGAATCCCCCACAGTTGTAGCAGCGGGACTTCCTTGGCGGAGACCTTCTACCACCGCTCGCCCTGGCAACGCCTCCAGAGGCCGTCGCTCCGTGGGTCTTCCTCACACCTTCCGTCGTCTCCTTCGTAGCGTCTCTCGTCGCAGCAACAGCTCCTGAGCTCTCAGCTAGGGACTTCTTTAACGGCTCCAAAGCACTCTTTGATCCTCTACTGTCTCCACTCGAGAGGTGAGACTTGGGAGAACTCGCTCCTGTCCTCCATCCGTCCGTCCTTCTATAACTTCTCCCATATCCGGAGTATACT
Organism: Procambarus clarkii; assembly: GCF_020424385.1. Lineage (NCBI taxonomy): Eukaryota > Metazoa > Arthropoda > Malacostraca > Decapoda > Cambaridae > Procambarus > Procambarus clarkii. The sequence goes on from NW_025552456.1 coordinate 15,148, forward strand.
GGCGATCGGTGCTGTCCCTCTCTGCATGGTCGCAAGGCTTCTTTCAGCATGTCAGCTCTGTCGGCAGCGGCCCTTAGGTCCTTTATGTCCGCCTCCTTTACTCTAACCCTGATCTCAGGAGAGAGCACCGACATAAACTTCTCCATGACCATCAGCCTCTTGACATCTTCAGCTGACTTCGCTCCTTCAGATTCCAGCCACTTCAGGAACTTTCTCTCCATGTCCCTCGCCGTCTCCGCACACGATTTTCCTGGTGAACGGGTACATTCCCTGAATCTTTTCCTGTAACATTCCGGCGTCAGTTTGAAGGAGTGAAGCACGGCTCTCATTACAGCATCGTAGTTGGTGCACTCCCTGAGGTCAAGCATGTTGTAGGCTTCGCGAGCTTCACCGGTAAGCCTACCCTGAAACATCTCTGCCCACTCTGCTCTCGGCCACTTCTTCAAAGTAGCGACCTTCTCGAAGTGATCAAAGAAACCTTCAGCTTTGTTTGGCACAAAAACCGGCAAATCTCGTTCTCTCACCCGACGGTCTTCCTGCTGTGGAGGGGTAGGTGGGGCTAGCCCTAGTTCAGCTCGCTACAGCTCAACCTCTCAGTTAGCTTCAATTTCTTGCTGCTTCAGCCTAGCTTCCAGCTCGCGCTCCTCCCGTCTCAGCTGTGCCTCGTGCCCACGCTCTTCCCGTCTCAGCTGTGCTTCTCGTTCCTCATGCTTCAGCTGTGCCTCCTGTTCTTCACGTCTCAGCTGTGCTTCTTGCTCACGCTCTTCCTTGCGTAGCTGAGCCTCTTGACGCTTCAGCTGTGCTTCCAGCTGCAGCTTCATTATCTCCATCTTGACGCTGCGCCTGCTGCCGCTGGATCCCCTACTGCCTCGACCAAAGCTCACGTTCTCCCCTGCACTGGCAGGTGTCCGTGGCCGTTCCTCCCCCAAAGCCTCATCTCGGGCCCTGAGCTGTGCCACGATCTCAAGTCTCCTCTCTCCCACTTTGGAAGATCTCAACTTTATCCCAAAGTGGTCAGCTATCGACTGCAGCTGCGCCTTGGTGCAATCCTCCAGCACCAGCTCATCTCTAGTATCAATAAACTTTACTACTTTCTCATCCTTCATCTTGTGCTATGAGTGATAACCTGTACCTGCACCTAATACCACTGTCAAGTACCAGAGTCGCAACTGTAATCGTTATCCTGATCGATATCCTTGATCGTTCCTGGCAAGGTCGCCAATGTCGGGGTTTACCGGTAAGCAACAGAATAAGTACTTAATCCTGGCAAGGTCGCTAATGTCGGGGTGTCGGTTGTATACGTCGACGAAGTAAGTAACAGTATACAAGAACTTAATCCCGAAATCCTGGCAAGGTCGCCAATGTCGGGGTTTACTTTAGTTGTAAGTATAAGTATAAATGACTGTACTTAATATCCCGTCAACGGTTGCCAATGTCGGGGTGTCTCTCTCTCTCCCTTCAGACACCACCAAGTAGTATTAGCGATAACTGTTACTCACCGTAACCCTGCGGGTCTTCACTCAATCCTCACGGCACCACTGTTCTCCAGGAGAGTATCCCAGTCGATCTCAAGCCGGCCTTATAGCCAAAGACGAGTGAGAACACGGTCAGCTCTCTCCCAACCGTGTGCCCGCCCTAACAAGGGCTCTACTACTAACTGCAAGGTCGCCAACTAGTGTTTCCCGTGTCCAGTAACACGTCAGTGGTATCGTTAGATTGTGGTACTAGTGGAAGAGAGCTCACTCATTAAAACTGGTCACAGGCAGGTATGTATCTCTATCACTCTCACTCTTTCCAACTGTTCTATAGCAACAAGATAGGGAGGGATAATACAAACACGAAGGTAGTTTTGTATTTTACTTAAAACACACAAGGTAGTATATCCATATCAACAACGAAGCAACAAGTACATGGCAGTAAGTCACTCTCTCTTCATAAAACTGGAATTCATCAAGAGGGCAATACTCCCCCTCTTGTCATAATCAGCTGGGTGGCCCCCCTCACTGTGTGAACTCCTCTGTACTTGTTTCCTGGCGTTAAGCGCCTGTTTCATTAAATTCGCAGTAATTACAATATTTGCAATCAAAACAATGTCTGCTATAATTGCAAAAGAACACAATGAGTCACTTCACTGGTCTCAAGCTCCATAAATCATTTCTACAGCAATAAACACAATAATTCACTGTAAAGGCATTATGCACGGCAGATCAGAATAATGATAATGAATGAAATTAACCACGGTACTGGCCATAGACTCAGTAATTCCTTTCGAAGGCGATAACACAATAAATCACTGTACACATGAAAATGTTATTCAACACTCTAGCATATATATATATATATATATATATATATATATATATATATATATATATATATATATATATATATATATATATATATATATATATATATATATATATATATATATATATATATATATATATATATATATATATATATATATATATATATATATATATATATATATATATATATATATATATATATATATATATATATATATATATATATATATATATATATATATATATATATATATATATATATATATATATATATATATATATATATATATATATATATATATATATATATATATATATATATATATATATATATGTCGTACCTAGTAGCCAGAACGCACTTCTCAGCCTACTATGCAAGGCCCAATTTGCCTAATAAGCCAAGTTTTCATGAATTAATTGTTTTTCGACTACCTAACCTACCTAACCTAACCTAACCTAAGTTTTTCGGCTACCTATCCTAACCTAACCTATAAAGATAGGTTAGGTTAGGTTAGGTAGGTTGGTTAGGTTCGGTCATATATCTACTTTAATTTTATTTCCAATAAAAAACAATTGACCTCATACATAATAAAATGGCTAGCTTTATCATTTCATAAGAAAAAAAATAGACAAAATATATTTATTTAGGAAAACTTGGCTTATTAGGCAAATCGGGCCTTGCATAGTAGGCTGAGAAGTGAGTTCTGGCTACTAGGTACGACATATATATATATATATATATATATATATATATATATATATACATTATTAAATATGACCGAAAAAGTAAGATTAATAATTCTAACACGAATTTTCTCAATCTTTCGTACATTTCTTTTCACTGTTGGAGGTAAATCAAAAATCAATTCTGCAAAATTCATTTTTATTTCTAGTCTGACGCGACACGAGCGCGTTTCGTAAAATTTATTACATTTTCAAAGACTTTAGTTTACAAATACACAACTAAATAGAACTTACGCATCTCCGATTTTATATCTACATTTGAGTGAGGTGGATGGGGTGAGGTGGCATTAATAGGGTATTAATTTCATCAACACAAGACAGAACAAGAGGTGGCATTAATAGGGTATTAATTTCATCAACACAAGACAGAACACTAAACAATGGGTATTGAATAGAAGTGTTTGTAGAAAGCCTATTGGTCCATATTTCTTGATGCTTCTATATTGGAGCGGAGTCTTGAGGTGGGTAGAATATAGTTGTGCAATAATTGGCTGTTGATTGCTGGTGTTGACTTCTTGATGTGTAGTGCCTCGCAAACGTCAAGCCGCCTGCTATCGCTGTATCTATCGATGATTTCTGTGTTGTTTACTAGGATTTCTCTGGCGATGGTTTGGTTGTGGGAAGAGATTATATGTTCCTTAACCCTTACACTGCTCAGGGGTCCTCGGGACATTTACACCCCAGTGCGCAAGAAAAAAAAAATTAAAAAATTTTTTTTCGTCTTCTAAACATGTTAATTTGTGTCCCCTGAGCACGGAAAAAATAAAAAAAAATCGTAGGTGACATATTTTGGGCGCAATTGACCGAGGAAGTCTGGCAAAAAGTGGGCGTTGTCATGTTCACAGAAAATGGTACCATCCGTTTTCTATGTGCGGCGGCTGAGACGCCAGGGAGAGAAGGTAAACAAGAGAGCGTACAGGACGCCCGCCAAGCTTGGTAGCTACTAGTCATGTAATCATATTAAGTATTAAAGTCAGTAACCAAGTCATGACTTTACATCAACCCTACAACCAAGACTTCCTCAGTAACACACAAACACCACATTGGCGACGAGGATGAACTGTGAATGCAGGTATTTGTTCAGTTTCAAACACAAGGGAGAAGCATGCTGCCTGGAGGAGGAAGAGAAGCTGTGAGCGCCATACCCGATGCTGTATGCTAACCGATGCTGTGTGCTAACCAATGCTGTGTGCTAACTGATGCTGTGTGCTACCCAAGCTGTGTGCTACCCAAGCTGTGCTGAAGAAACTGTACTGAGGAATCTGCCGACGTTGTGTACGAAACGACGCTTTGATGTGTACAAAACCTGATGTTTTGGTTACGAAACGACGCTTCGTGCTACAAAATTCATCACACTGAACCAACTGCTGTACCAACTGCTGCACCAACTGCTGCTGTACCAACTGCTGCTGTACCAACTGCTGTGCCAACTGCTGTGCTGCTGCTGTGAGTAGGAACACCACATGTACACAAGGGCTAGGTAAGAAGTCAGTTGCTGCTATATTGTGCACTGTTGTGAACTTTTGCATTAAAATGCTTGTGTGCTTTGCAAAATTAAAGTAATTACAGTGAATTCTTGACTAACATATTCAGTGCAGTAAGTGTTTAATATTCTGAGGAACATTTAAGTGATAAGTTACATTTATTCAGTAAAAATGGCAAATATACCTCAGTTTCCTGCATTTGATCCTGACTGTGACCAGACAAACCTGTCACAGAGGTGGGTCAAATGGCTTAAAAGGTTTGAAAATTTGTTGATAGTTTCTGACATCAAAAGTGCTGAAAGAAAGCGTGCCTTTCTACTTCATTATGCAGGTGATAGAGTTTGTGACATCTTTGACACACTGAAAGACACTGGTGGTGCCAAAGATTATGACACTGCCAAAGCCAAACTAACAGAGCGTTTCAAACCAAGGCAAAATACTGCAATGGAAATTATGCATTTCAGGAGAGCCAGACAACTCTCTAATGAAACTGTGGATCAATACCACACACGTCTGCAGGGTTTAGCAGCCCATTGTGAGTTTGCTGATGTTGACAAAGAAATCAAACAGCAAATAATTGAAACATGCACATCTACACGTCTCCGTCGAAGAGCTCTAGAACTTGTTGATGATGAAAGTTCTCTTACCAAGATACTGGATATTGCTCGTCGAATGGAAGATGGTGCACGTGATGCTCGTGTCATGGAGTGCAGTGCCAACAACGGTTCTGCCACTGTTACTAACAGTGATGAGGTATGTAAAGTTCAGGGAGGACATCGTAATCAAAGAAGACATGCCAAACCTAACAGTAAATTTAGCCGAGAACCACGTCACAACTGGGGTCAAGGAACAAGGCTCAAGCAGTCACAACGACCCACATCAGAGGGTGTCAACAATAAATGTTACAATTGTGGAGGAGACTACCCACACCAAGATAATGTTTGTCCTGCTCAAGGTAAGAAGTGCTATGAGTGTGGAAAACTAGGTCATTTTGGTGCTATGTGTCGTTCCGCACTAAAGAAACCACAGTCAATGAATAAAAGCACTATACGAGGATCAGGTCATAGGGGTCGAGGTGGTAAACACAATATTGCACCTCATATCCAGAATGTTAATAATGTACAAGACAACATTTCATTACAACCAGTCTCAGATGACAGTGAATGTGATTATACTTATGGAGTACAAGCAATCACAGAATGGAATGATCTTCCAAACAACCCAGAGACATGTGTATACATTGCTGGTATTTGTCTCAAGGTTCTCATTGACACTGGATCAAACATTGATACCATTGCTGAGTGCCACTATGAGAAATTTAAAAAACAGTTCCCAAAGCTTGAGAACTATAATGGCAAAGCCACTGCCTATGCTTCAAAGGTAGCCTTGCCAGTGATTGGAACTTTCACTGCAGAGATTAAGTCAAAGAATGCAATGCTCATTACTACATTCCATGTTGTTAGGAATGCAAAGGAGTCTTTACTCAGTTACAAGACTTCAACCAAATTGAGGCTACTTCAGCTTTCTAATGCTGTAGCAGTGGAATCTGCAAACAATGTTGATGGTATTGTTGCTGAATTTTCGGATCGATTTAAATCCATAGGTTGTTATACTGATAGCAAAGTACATCTGCATATCAACCCAGATGTAATTCCAGTTGCCCAACCACATCGCCGACAACCATTCCATACTCGCAAGAAAGTCGATGCCGAACTGGATAGGCTGATGGAGCTAGATATCATTGAACCAGTAACAGGCCCAACACCATGGGTAAGCCCAATTGTCACTCCACCAAAGCCGAAGAATCCAGATGAGATACGCATTTGTGTGGACATGCGTGTTCCCAACAAGGCAATAATGCGTGAACGCCATCCTACACCGACTGTAGATGATATGATCTACCGCTTGAATGGTGCAACTGTATTCAGCAAGTTAGATTTAAACAAGGGCTATCATCAGCTTGAACTTGATGAGGAGAGTCGATTCATCACAACGTTTACGACACATCGAGGTCTGTATAGGTACAAGCGCCTGAGTTTTGGTATTAACAGTGCTGCCGAGGTATTCCAGCACATCATCAGCCAGGTATTGCAAGATATACCTAATGCTGACAACATGTCTGATGACATCATTGTTTATGGCCGTACCCAAGCTGAACACGACAAAGCTCTTCGTGCAACATTGCAACGCTTACGAGAAAAGAATTTGACGTTAAGCCGAGCAAAGTGTGAGTTCAATCAACATAAAATTGAATTCTTTGGACATGTACTTAGTGACAAAGGTCTGTCTCCAGATCCTAAGAAAGTTGCAGATATCAAGAACGCTGCACCTCCTTCAACGTCCACTGAAGTACATAGTTTTCTGGGAATGGCAAACTACTGTTCTCGCTTCATTCCAGATTTTGCTACCATTACAAAGCCTCTACGTGAGCTCCTGAAGAAAAATGCATCATGGTACTGGAGCGATATCGAGCAAAATGCATTTGATGCTGTGAAAGATGCACTAGTAGAGAATGCGACTGCTGCGTATTTTGATCCATCAATGGACACTGAGTTAACAGTGGATGCTAGTCCTGTTGGTTTAGGTGCTGTTTTAGCCCAACACAAACCTGGTCAACCAGATTCCCGAGTAGTAATTGCCTACGCCAGCCGTTCTCTCACAGATGTTGAGCAACGATACAGTCAGACAGAGAAGGAAGCTCTTGCTCTTGTATGGGGCTGTGAACACTTCAATGTGTATCTGCTTGGTGCACCCTTCACCACGATAGTCACTGACCACAAACCGTTGGAGACCATCTTCAATAATTCAAAGTCCAAACCACCAGCTCGCATTGAGAGATGGGCTCTTCGTCTGCAACCATACAACTTTACGGTGAAATACAAGCCGGGTGCAGGCAATCCCGCTGATTACATCAGTCGACATCCTGCCAACAGTTTCACCATCACCAAGCATCAGCAAGTTGCCGAGGAATATGTACACTCTGTAACCTGTGATGCAGTCCCTAAGGCTCTCACTCTTGATGAAATCCGTACTGCAACCCTGGAGGACCCAACTCTGCAAGCAACAGTGGATGCATTGACTAAGAAAAAGTTTCCACGCATCCCACCCTCAGGAGTTGACCAAGATGCATTCAAAGCACTTGAACGCATCCAGACAGAATTAAGTGTTACGCAACAACGCAACACTGTGCTGCGAGGTACTCGTATCGTGATTCCAGCTGTTCTCCAGCAACGTGCTCTGAAGCTTGCACATCAAGGACACCAAGGTCTTGTTAGGACGAAACAGCTGCTACGAGAAAAGGTGTGGTTTCCTGGCATTGATCGTCAAGCAAAGGATATGCATGATGCCTGTGTCCCTTGCCAAGCTGCAGTGGATACTTCAAGACCAACACCTCTACAACCTTCACCACTACCTGCTGCACCATGGACGGAAGTATCAATGGACTTCTGCGGACCACTACCAACTGGAGAGTACTTGATGGTAGTCATTGATGATCACTCACGTTATCCAGAAGTAGAAATCATCAATTCCACATCTGCAAAGGCCGTCATCCCGAAACTTGACAAGATCTTTTAAAACTTTGGCATTCCTGAAGTTGTCAAGACGGACAATGGACCGCCATTCAATGGACAAGACTTTGTCAACTTTGCTGAGCATATTGGATTCAAACACCGCCGTGTGATGCCACTACATCCTCAAGCAAATGGAGAAGTTGAGAGATTCATGCAACCTCTCATGAAAGCGGTACGCTGTGCTCATGCCGAAGGACGATCCTGGAAACAAGCTATGTATGCTTTTCTCAGGAACTACCGTGCAACACCACATGGAACACTGGACAAGTCGCCTGGCGAGCTTTTATTTGGACGTCCTATGAGAATCGCACTACCCGTCAGCCAGCCGAGGTAACGGATAAACGTCTCGCTCAGAAGGATGCACTAGCCAAGGGCAAAATGAAAATGGCTCATGATCAACGTGCAAAGGAACAGTTCATAAAGGTTGGTGACACTGTTCTCGTTAAAAAGAAAAAAGAGGGAAAGTTAGATATGCCGTATGATACAAAACCATATAAAGTGATTAGTGTAAAAGGAACTATGGTAACAGCTAGTAATAGAGATCATAGTATAACACGTAATATGGCTTATTTCAAAGTGATTCCAACTAGTGTAGAAAATGATGAAGTGCAAAGTCGTGCAAAAGAAAAAGAAAAAAATAGTTATAACCCAACAAACAATTCATCAAGGGATGTTATTGCATTTAAGGACTCTCGTCCTAAACGTCATGTTAAACGCCCTACACGATTTGATGATTAATTGTGTTCCTATGTAATGAAAAGTATTTACTTATTATGCTAAACTAAATTTAATATTGTTTGAATAATGCAGATATCTCATTCAATATTTTGTAACTTTGTATTACAGTTTCTTTCATGTTTGTTTAACATTGCATATGTATTTTTAACATTGAAATCCTTTGTGGAAAAGATTAAGTTGTTTAAATTCTTTGTGTGCTTAAGTAATGTTAAATGTATGCAGTATCTCTTGATATGTAATAACTTACTTTGTGTCATTAACTTTGCTTTGTGCTACAAGCATGGTAGACATCCTGTATTCATTCTTTTTAAAGAAAAGGAGGGATGTCATGTTCACAGAAAATGGTACCATCCGTTTTCTATGTGCGGCGGCTGAGACGCCAGGGAGAGAAGGTAAACAAGAGAGCGTACAGGACGCCCGCCAAGCTTGGTAGCTACTAGTCATGTAATCATATTAAGTATTAAAGTCAGTAACCAAGTCATGACTTTACATCAACCCTACAACCAAGACTTCCTCAGTAACACACAAACACCACAGGCGTTGACAGAGTGGTCGTCAGACCCGGTCAGCGTCACCCGCGTTGACAGATGGGAGATGCCACAAAGATATTATTACCTAATTGTTTCAATGTCTCCGATTGATTTTTTCTTAGTTTTTTTGCAGTAATATTATTCAATAGTGTGTATTGTAATATATTTATATAATAAAAGTGGTTAATAATCGCTATACTCAAAAGTATGATGTGCATATTAGTGATTCAATTATTATGTTTATAAAACTATAAACAAATAGTTTTGCTGCTATTACACTCTATACACAGGTTATATATAAGTATTGGCATGTTTTGGTCACCATAACGAACCACTAAGTTGGTATTGAGAGTCGAAAAGCAACGAGGAGTTACCGCCACACACCAGCCAGCCACTCCCTCAACACACGCACTAAACTTTCTCCCCCAACAATACCAGTTGTGGTGTTATTACACTATATACAGACGTTATATATAAGTATGTGTATATTTTGTTCACCACAACTGTACAGCTAAGCTGATATAGTTAGTTCAGGCACTAAGAGTCGTCGTTATACACAGATGGCGGCTGGCGGCTCCCTCACTCTTTCAAGGGCACACGCACTAAACTTTCTCCCCCAACAATACCTTTTGCAGTGTTATTACCCTATATACACATATTATATATAAATATCTACATGTTCTATGCACCGTAACTGTACACCTAAGCTTGTAGTGCGCCCAAAGAGCATAGTGGCCACCCTCTAAACAGCTAGACAAATCGTGCAGACGACGTCACCTCCGTCACCCATATGGCTCCTCCCAGCATAATCCTTTTGCTGTTATTACACTAATACACACATTATATATAAGTATCTACATTTGTGTTCACCATAGAGAACCACTGACCTGGTATGGTGAATGCAAACAATAACAGGTGGCCACACAGTCAGTAAACGATGCTGTCTCCCTCCGTCTCTCAGCATCACTCCTCCAAAACGCTAATTATTACAACAATCCTGCTATTACCACAACCCTGGTTATTTATATCACAGTCATTGGTCATCTGTAATATTGTCATCGCTAAATAATAACAATTATATATTTATTTTGACATTTTTCGGCGATGCTGTGGTCACAAGCTGAACATCAATGCTGTTCGCTCATGCTGCGTGCGCCGGCCTTGGTTGCTCCAATAGTACTGTGCCTCTCACACCTGAGAATATTGCCCACGATTTTTTTTTAAAATGGCATCTGTTTACAAGAGCCCTGAGGAAGCTACTGTGAACCCCGTGTAGCCGCGGGCCATTTGAATCAGGCCTGGCACCCTATGGCGTATATATACGCCATGCGCACCATGGGACATGTTACTCAGGGCGTATATATACGCCATGCGCAGTTTAAGGGTTAATGGAGCCCTGTTGTTTATACATCGTTAAACACCTAGCAAGAGATGTTGTTGTCTTGCCTATATACTGGGTTTTTTGGAGCTTACAGTCCCCAAGTGGGCATTTGAAGGCATAGACGACGTTGGTCTCTTTTAAAGCGTTTTGCTTTGTGTCTGGAGAGTTTCTCATGAGTATGCTGGCCGTTTTTCTGGTTTTATAGTAAAGCGTCAGTTGTATCCTCTGATTTTTGTCTGTAGGGATAACGTTTCTATTAACAATATCTTTCAGGACCCTTTCCTCCGTTTTATGAGCTGTGGAAAAGAAGTTCCTGTAAAATAGTCTAATAGGGGGTATAGGTGTTGTGTTAGTTGTCTCTTCAGAGGTTGCATGGCGTTTCACTTTCCTTCTTATAATGTCTTCGACGAAACCATGATGACAGAGCATGGTATATATATATATATATATATATATATATATATATATATATATATATATATATATATATATATATATATATATATATATATATATATATATATATATATATACATCAATTCATCAATATCAATAATAATAAGATAATACTGGGCACACAGCCTAACACTAATAACTGGTACACTTATATATATATATTCCCTAGCATAATTTATAATATTAATGTCACATGAAAGAAATCATCCACGACACAGCAATCTCTTCAATAATCACCGGTGCTCCCACACACCACAAATATATTCTGTGAGAGCTTTATACAGCCTCACTCTTCACAACTGTGTCCTACCGTGACATAGACATTAGTGAGCCTTGCTCACGACATAGAAGATACTCTGGCTAAATATAGCTGACTAAAGGGGAATTGGGAGGGAAACTAGAATCACCTACTTCCACCTCACTGATGTGGACTCGCCCTCCGGTGAGAGTCGAATTGCAGCTCCTGGTCCCGGCTCTCGGCTCATTGTAGGGAACCCCCCCCCCCTCACACACACTGATGCTCTCTCCAGGAACCCAATCAACATCCCAAAATCCAAAATAACGTGTCATCTCCATGCTCTGTCATCTGCAGGCCCCGTGCTCCTCCACAACTTCTTGAAGGGTTGGAGTCGGTCTCCTGGCCGTCGAATTCTCCTCGCCACTACGTCTGCAGTCCTACTCTCGGCTGCAGTCGCCCTGAATCGCAATTAGTTTTCTTATTCCGCTGTTTCCCGGTGGATTGGCCCAGCCGCTACATCGTCACTAGATGGGTGAACTTTCTCAGACGTCACATACGTCACTGCACAGACTTCACTTCTTCTTGCAAAGCACCTGTCCCTGGAGCACTTGTTGCTCAATATTCTGTCGATTCCCTCTTCGAGCGGGGTACAACTGTCAAACTGACAGGACCAACGTTCGCACGTCCGACCTCGTCAACGTGTCGTGTCCAACTGGTGGTGCGATCTCCGGACCCCCCTGCTCTCGTGACGTCATACTTGCCAGGGGCGTTTCTCATGGGCTCCCTGTGCCACGTCACTGTCCATGACCAATCTGGTGCCACTGACGTCATACAGTTTTGACGGGAGAACGGAGGGACCGGCGCCATATTGGCGTCCTAAAGGGCCAAAACCACAGGCCAAAATACTCTTCTTTCACGAATTTCTTGCCAACGCGAGAGCACTACACGCTCTCACATACGTCAAATTGTTGCCCGCAACATAGAGAACGCTCAGGTAAAGTGGATATGACTCTTAAAGCTGGCGTGGGAGAAATATAAGGGGGGGGGGTGAACACCGTCACAATGGACAACGCCATCTAGTGATGACAGGAGATGCCGGCAGTAAGTGCTGGATGCTTGTCCTAGTCGGCTCGTGACGTATCCGCTGCTGACCTCAGGTGAGGTGGCACTTAGACAGTGAACGCCAACTATGGAGCAAATAGGTGGATGTTTGTGTCTAAGCTAGAAAGTGATGTTTCCTAGTGATCCCATGTAGTGTCCCTAGTACTGATGACATGTCTGCTTTCAGAGTCAACCTAGGACGGCTGTGAGGTACGTTGAATCAGTCTTCCCAAGGCAGCCAAGGTCTCTTCACCAGTCTGCTTTGTAGAAGCTGTGAGCCACCCCTGGACGAACTCTGCTGAGTGTGTGATTGCCTGCCTGAGGAGTGGCAGTAACGGGTTTCGCTGTATCCGGGGCTGGCTGGTGGAAGAGACCACCCACTGCGGTGCCGACCGAGGAGATTGACCAGTGAGTCACACGAGGCTTCTGCCTTAAGCTCGCAACCCTAGTATTAGTCATGGAGTGGCCTAACAGCGAGGCTGACTATAGTACCTCTCAGCTACAGGCTGGACTGTGGTTGTAGGCCATCACGACGAGGCACCCAGTGGGATTGTAATTTGGCTGGCCTGTGGCCAGGGTAGATTCATCGTGGGTTCTGGGCCACGGAAGAGGAAACCAGGAAAGGCTACCCAGAGTGAGCATCGCCTAGTATCCAGTGTCTTCAGAGGAAGACGAAGATGTAAATACTGTGTAGTAATAATTCCCTTTTGTGACTTTAATTTACAAATGGTGGTGGGAAAGGAATATATATAATTAAGTATACTTGTGTATTTAATGTACCTCCCCCGTTGATTTTACTTGCGTTACGGAGCTCACCCCTTGAAAGCCTCTACTAACTTGGGGCCGGATACCCAAAAAACTAATACCATCAGAAAAGAACCTGGTTGCGTCCCAGTAGGGCCGTAACAGGATGACTTGTTCTGGGTCCTCCTGGGTCATATGTGTTGCGATGTTTGTCTATGTATGTTTGTGTGTGGTTGTTGCTTGGCTGCCGTGTGTGTGTGTGTGTGTGTGTTTTCCCGGTGCCTGCAGGTTCTGGGGGTGTCTGTGTGTGTGGAATGGGGATTTCTACCTTGCTCCTGCGTGAGCCTGTGCCTTGTTTTCTGTTTGGCCTTTTGGTTTGCGTTGGCCTGTGCTCCCTGTATAGGGGGTTGTGTTCTACTGTTTTCTGTTGTTGTTTGTTGATGTTTGTCACTGTTTATATGGTTTATTTGTGTTATTGTTTTGGGTGTGGCTGTATTTTGTATTATTTATGTTATTTATTTCTTGTATTTCTTTGTGTTGTTCTATTTTTGTTATGTATCCGGTGCCTGTTTCGGGGTTTTGTGTTTTGTAAAAAAAATTCACTTTTGGTTCTAGTTATGTATGTTTAGTCTGTTTTTCATGTGTTCATGATTTCTTACCTTGTTATGTTTCTACTGTATTGTTCTTGTGCGTGTGTATATTTTGGACATGGGTTTTATTTTATAAAAAAAAACTTAATGGCCACAGAAAACTGCATGACAAGTGACACAGCTGCTAGCAGACGACAGCCTCACTCCCTCCCTCACTAACACCACCCTCACCAAAATGGATCCTCCCAGCATACTCCTTTTGCTGTTATTACAATATTAATGTGACCACACGTGAGCTGTTTGGTCACATTAACATGGTAGTCATCCAGTGGAACATTTCCTGGTTGTGTGGTCACATTAACATGGTAGTCATCCAGTGGAACATTCCCTGGCGGTGTGGTCACATTAACATGGTAGTCATCCAGTGGAACATTCTCTGGCAGTGTGGTCACATTAACATGGTAGTCATCCAGTGGAACATTCCCTGGCTGTGTGGTCTCATTAACGTGGTAGTCATCCAGTGGAACAATCCCTGGCTTTGTGGTCACATTATCATGGTAGTCATCCAGTGGAACATTCCCTGGCTGTGTGGTCTCATTAACGTGATAGTCATGCAGTGGAACATTCCCTGGCTGTGTGGTCACATTAACGTGGTAGTCATCTAGTGGAACACATGACCAGTTAACTTCTTTGACGTAAATGGTATTGCTATCATTATAATACACAGTATTACATGCATACTCGATAAATTTGAGAGGTGCTGGATCAAGATGAACATTACCCGCAATGTGTTAAGCGGAGCACTATGGTGATCATACATCTTATGTTCCTGTATTCTTGTAATACTATTCTTTGCTTATTTATAATAGTATTACTCTTGTGCTATAACAGAAGAAGCCATTGCAATGGCTTTCTGTGACATGCTTTGATATTTTAAAGGTAATTTAAAGCATTGTTTAATGTTCTGAACTCATAAATAAATTTTTTTATTTTGTCTTTGGTTTTATATATTTGTTCCCTCAGTAACAAAGAATGTTACTGATGTTTGCAATAATGTTTGTTACTGTCGTGTTGGTCCTGATCACGATAACCGACCTTGAAGCTTGGCTTGATGTTGGAGCAATTGTTATCATGTTTAAACACTTCTTGCTTTCTTGTGAGATATTCCTTAATAACATGTTTAGTTCTTCTTGGTTAGTGATCATTACAGTGTCACCATCAGGGTCTTCGATGATGTTATCTTGTGATACATCTAAATGTTGTTAATCATATTAGCACTGTAAGCTTGCGACAATGAATATCACAGTCCAAAATTACGTTTATGCTAATTAGCAAAATACAGAAATGTGATGAATATTTCTCCAGTGTGTTTTGTGACTGGAATCTATTTCCTTGTTGTTAGATTGGTACTCCGACTTAGAACACTATACAAAAACTATATATGCTGTTTTAAAGAAATGAGACACTACCCAGCAAACACAAATCATCTAGAAAACGTTCGTCTATCTCTTCCCATAGGTGTGGGAATGATTTGCATTGAGAATGGTGCAGGAGAGCCTTTGAGAAACTTTTAATCAAAAAATCCAAACACAAAGGTTTTATAATAAATTGTTTTTCTACAACTATTTTGTTCCTAATTTATTACAAATAGTTCTTACATGTTTAAATATAAAATTTATGGTGTTTTTTGTAAAATTCATTAATAAATTGTGTATGATATTTATTGGCTCAGTGAAACGTTCAAAATCCATTTAGTTATAATATGATCAGAAAAAAGTAGTTTTCCAAATTTTCTAATAATCGCTCTTTTTAACGCAATTTGACTCCTTATGCATTCCACTAAACACTAATATCATGTTTAAATATATAATTTATGTATTATTCCCTAAGATAATTTATATAAATTATAAAAGTTGCTGGAAAGTGGTGTGAAAGATTCTGAAAACGTTTTGTTGTCTTATATTGGCGTGTTCTTATTAACTAAAGTGAGTAAGAGTGAGCGAGAGTGAGTAAGAGTGACTGAGAGTAAGAGTAAGAGTGACTGAAGGTGAGTGAGAGTGCCAGAGAGTGTGTAAGTGTGAGTAAGAGTGAGTGAGTAAAAGTAAGAGTGAGTGAGAGTAAGAGTGACTAAGGGTGAGTATGAGAGTAAGAGTGATTGAGTGAGAGTAACAGTGATTGAGAATGAGAGTAAGAGTGATTGAGAGTTAGAGTGAGAGTAAGAGTGATTGAGAGTGTGAGTAAGAGTGATTGAGAGTAAGAGTGATTGGGAGTAGGAGTGAGAGTAAGAGTGAGTAAGAGTAAGAGTGACTGAAGGTGAGTGAGTGCCAGAAAGTGTGTAAGTGTAAGAGTGAGTAAAAGTAAGAGTGACTGAGAGTGAGTAAGAGTAAGTGAGAGTAAGAGTGACAGAGTGAGAGTAAGAGTGATTGAGAGTAAGAGTGATTGAGAGTAAGGGTGAGTATGAGAGTAAGAGTGATTGAGAATGAGAGTAAGAATGATTGAGAGTTAGAGTGAGAGTAAGAGTGATTGAGAGTAAGAGTGATTAGGAGTAGGAGTGAGAGTAAGAGTGATTGAGAGTAAGAGTGATTGGGAGTAGGAGTGAGAGTAAGAGTGATTGAGAGTAAGAGTGAGTAAGAATGAGAGTAAGAGTGACTGAAGGTGAGTGAGTGCCAGAGAGTGTGTAAGAGTGAGTGAGAGTGAGTAAAAGTAAGAGTGAGTGAGAGTGAGTAAAAGTAAGAGTGACTGAGAGTGAGTTAAAGTAAGAGTGACTGAGAGTGAGTAAGAGTGAGTAAGAGTGACAGAGTGAGTAAGAGTGATTGAGAGTAAGAGTGAGTATGAGAGTAAGAGTGATTGAGAGTGAGAGTAAGAGTGATTGAGAGTTAGAGTGAGAGTAAGAGTGATTGAGAGTAAGGGTTATTGAGAGTTAGAGTGAGAGTAGGAGTGATTGAGAGTTAGAGTGATTGAGAGTAAGAGTGATTGAGAGTAAGAGTGATTGGGAATAAGAGTGATTGGGAGTAGGAGTGAGAGTAAGATTTATTGAGAGTAAGAGTGAGTAAGAGTAGGAGTGACTGAAGGTGAGTGAGTGCCAGAGAGTGTGTGTGAGTAAGAGTGAGTGAGAGTGAGTAAAAGTAAGAGTGACTGAGAGTGAGTAAAAGTAAGAGCTACTGAGAGTGAGTGAGAGTAAGAGTGACAGAGTGAGAGTAAGAGTGATTGAGAGTAAGAGTGATTGAGAGTAAGAGTGATTGAGAGTAAGAGTGATTGAGAGTAAGAGTGATTGAGATTGAGAGTAAGAGTGATTGAGAGTTAGAGTGAGGGTAAGAGTGATTGAGAGTTAGAGTAAGAGTGATTGAGAGTTAAAGTGAGAGTAAGAGTGATTGAGAGTAAGAGTGATTGAGAGTAAGAGTGATTGGGAGTAAGAGTGACTGAGAGTTAGAGTGAGAGTAAGAGTGATTGGGAGTAGGAGTGAGAGTAAGAGTGATTGAGAGTAAGAGTGGGAGTAAGAGTGAGTAAGAGTAAGAATGAGAGTAAGAGTGATTGAGAGTAAGAGTGATTGGGAGTAAAAGTGAGAGTAAGAGTGATAGAGAGTAAGAGTAATTGAGAGTGAGTGAGAGTAAGAGTGATAGAGAGTAAGAGTATGAGAGTAAGAGTGAGTATGAATGGGTAAGGGTGACTGAGAGTAAGAGTGACAGATTAAGAGTGACTGAGAGTAAGAGTGAGAGTAAGAGTGAGTATGAGAGTGAGTAAGAGTGAGTAAGGATGACTGAGAGTAAGAGTGAGTAATAGTGCGTAAGAGTGATTGAGAGTAAGAGTGAGAGTGATTATGAGAGTGAGTTAAGAGTGTGAGGTGTGAGCGGGTAACTGCATGGCCAGGGAGGCAGGATGTGTGGTCACAGATAGGCCTAGGCCTCGTGATCTCTAATAATGGTTTTTATATATATGTTGGATTTTTTGTCCTGTTTCAAATTATAATTATTTAGCAGGAATGTAATAAGATATTACACAGTATTAATGTGACAATAATATATGCATCATTTCCTTGATAATCAAACTTGTTGTTCAAAGATAATATACAATCTTTGAAGGAAACATTTTGAGAGGGCGAGCTGATGGCAACACTGGGCTGGTGGTGAGTGAGACACACATGGTTAGTTGTGCTCAGACCTTCAGTGGTGAAGGGTGTGTCCTAGGTGGCCGCCACACGCCGCCACCACCAGCCGCCACCCACCACCATCACCCGCCACCACCCAAAGCCACCCGCCACCACCGCCACCACCCACCACCACCAGCCGCCACCACCACTCACCACCACAACCGCCGCCACCACCAGCCGCCACCAACGCCCGCCATCAGCCGCCACCGACCGTTGCCACAGTCGCCGCCGCCACCCGCCGCCGCCAGCCGCCACCACCTGCCACAGCCACCACCAGCCGCCATCACCTGCCACCACCAGCCGCCACCGCCACCACCAGCTGCCACCAGCTGCCACAGCCACCACCAGCCGCCATCACCTGCCACCACCAGCCATCACCGCCACCACCAGCCGCCACCGCCCGCCACCACAAGCCGCCACCACTGCCACCAGCTGCCACCGTCCACCACCACCAGCCGCCACCAGCCGCCACCACCAGCCATCATCAGCCGCCACCGCCACCACCAGCCGCCATCACCGCCCACCACCAGCTGCCACCGCCACCAGCCGCCACCGCCCGCCACCACCAGCCGCCACCGCCCACCACCGCCCGCCACCACCAGCCGCCTCCACCGCCACCAGCTGCCACCGCCCGCCATCAGCCGTCACCGCCCGTTGCCACAGTCGCCACCGCAAGCCGCCACTGCCAGCCGCCACCAGCCGCCACCACCCACCACAGCCGCCACCACCCATCACAGCCGCCGCCGCCCGCCACCGCCCGCCACCGCCCACCACTACCGCCCGCTACCACCGCCACTGTCCGCCACCGCCGCCACTGGCCGCCACTGTCTGCCACCCCCGCCACTGTCCACCCGCCACCTCTGTCCGCCACCGCCACCACTGTCCGCCCGCCGCCACTGTCCGCCACCGCCGCCACTGTCCGCCACTGCCACCACTGTCCACCACCGCCGTCACCGTCCGCCTGCCGCCACTGTCCGCCCGCCGCCACTGTCCACCACCGCCACCTCTGTCCGCCACCGCCACCACTGTCCGCCACCGCCGCCACTGTACGCCACAGCCGCCACCGCCGCCACTGTCCGCCACCGCCACCACTGTCCGCCCGCCGTCACTGTCCGCCACCGCCGCCACTATCCGCCACCGCCGCCACTGTCCGCCACCGCCGCCACTGTCCGCCCGCCGCCACTGTCCGCCACCGCCGCCACTGTCCGCCACAGCCGCCACTCTCCGCTGTACAGCCTCCCCTCTCTCCGTTCCCCTCCTCTCTTCTTCTCTGTCTCACTCTCTTCTTGTTCTGTCTCTATTTTTCTTGTTCTCTCTCTCTTCTTTTCACACTCTTCTCTCTCCCTCTTCTCTCTCTCTTACATTACCTATCTGCATGTCTCTTCTTCTTCTCTCTCTCACTCTCTCCTCTTCTCTCTCTCACTCTCTCCTCTTCTCTCTCTCTCTCTCTCCTCTTCTCTCTCTCTCTCTCTTCTCCTCTCTCTCTCTCTCTCTCTCCTCTCCTCTCTCTTCTCTCTCTCTCTCTCTCTCTCTCTCTCTCTCTCTCTCTCTCTCTCTCTCTCTCTCTCTCTCTCTCTCTCTCTCTCTCTCTCTCTCTCTCTCTCTCTCTCTCTCTCTCTCTCTCTCTCTCTCTCTCTCTCTCTCTCTCTCTCTCTCTTCTCCTCTATATCTCTTTTATATATATATATATATATATATATATATATATATATATATATATATATATATATATATATATATATATATATATATATATATATATATATATATATATATATATATATATATATATATATATATATATATATATATAGGGCATATGTTTTTGTATTTTTCCTTATTTGTTAGTAAATAATAAAAAAAATATAAATTATTAGATTTTTTTATCCTTCAATTGGTTTTAATATTTAAATTGAAAATAATAATATAATATAAAATAAAATATAATATAATATAAAATTATATATACACGGATTGAGGACGGAGGAGGGGGACGGACATGTGGTGAGCAAGGTCCTACGCTTGAACCAATTTCAACGAGGATCACGATGCCTGAGCCAGCCAAGACTTGACCTGTGTAGGTATGAATACCTGCTGAAGGCCCCGGGGGTGACAAGAAGAACCGTATCTCCTTCATTCCAACACTATGAAAATTGAAAGGTGCGTTGTCTGAGCTTTGTGTATGGCGAGGCAGGTACAGTGTATGGGTGAGGGTGAGGGGAGGGTCGCCGCCGTCTCAGTGCCGCCACCCACCAGCCCCAGGGCGGGGTACGGGGGGAAGGGGGGAGTGATGGGGGAGGCTCTCGAGCTGCCTACAGTGATGTTAGTGGAAAGTTAGTGCGTTCATAAGCAAATCGGTGAGTGTAGTGTTAAAAACAAAGTGCACTAGTGATTTCCCCGAGTGTTTGATAGTGTGTAACAAGTGTGACAACGGCCTCCCTCGCGTGCCTCCCCTCCACCACCCCCGCCCGCCATCTTCCCCCACACCGCTATCTGCGCCCGTCCCAGCCAGCCGCCCATCAACACACAGCCTACCCACACACGGTGCCCAGGCCATGCCCAGCTCCCCCAGGAGGGTAATACTTGCCGTGTTACTCTCCATCTGGGAAGGAGAGGGTGCACTCAGGGGGCAGCCAGGCGTTATCACATCTAGTCATGGCACATGTCACACCTGACACACAGCCTCTTTCCAGCCAAGAAGATGGCCACCCAAGAGGAAACTGTCAAGTGTGTGACAGACGGTATCGTCTCAATTCAAATGGAACTGTCCACTATCATTCTCTCAATTCAGGTGGTTGTCTAGGGTCTAGGCGCCCGCCCCGGGGCAGTGACGATGGACAACCTGCTGCAGGAACGAGGAACAATATCTCCCTCAACTTCATTTCAGCAGATAATCTGCTTGAAGCAGTCAAAGCGACGTCCACCAGGACC
Source organism: Procambarus clarkii (assembly GCF_020424385.1). Classification (NCBI taxonomy): domain Eukaryota; kingdom Metazoa; phylum Arthropoda; class Malacostraca; order Decapoda; family Cambaridae; genus Procambarus; species Procambarus clarkii. The sequence goes on from NW_025552456.1 coordinate 36,113, forward strand.
TTGCCCCACATCCACAAGGCTGCCCATCATCAAGCAGCAGCCAAACTCACCAGTCTGCTGACAAAGGTCAACAATGCTCCCAGAACCCCTGGATTGTGGCACAATCTCCTTCTATTTGGGAATGCATGCCTAGCATTACCGCCCAGGAGAGACAAGTCATTAGCAACCTCTGTAATCAGGGCACTTAATGAATTCCCCAGAGCAGACAACCTGGTCCGCCTCCCCCCTCGTGCCAAGAACACCAGCCGCAGGACGACCAACAATAACTCTCACTCTGAGAACCACAAAATGAGAGCACAGATCACCAGGAAAATAGAAGAGTGCAATACCACAGGTGCCATCAGAATCATGACCAGCGATGACACTATTGCCCCCAGGAACGCCACGACAGCAGAGGCTCTTCAAGACAAACACCCACCCAGAGCCCCCGACAGCAGCAGGGATCCCCAGGAAAACAATGCTGGCATAGAACCCTTGACTGTTCGAGAATCTGAGGTGTACAAAGCAGCCATGTCTTTCCCAACAGGTTCAGCAGGGGGCTTTACAGGCCTAAGACCCCAGCACATCAAACAAATGCTGAACCCGGTGCTTGGAGATGCTGCAAAGGACCTTCTAGTGGAACTTACCAGATTCTCCAACATGTGTTTGGCTGGCGGCATCCCTGAGGACATCAGGCCTGTCTTTTATGGAGCAGCACTCTGTGCTCTAAAGAAGAAGGATAGGGGTATCAGGCCCATTGCCGTTGGCAACACCCTCCGACGCCTTGTAGCTAAGGCTGCAGTGAGATCTATCAGCCAGGAAGCAGCCACCTTGCTGAAACCTCATCAGCTCGGGTTTGGGATTCCCCTAGGTTGTGAAGCTGCAGCACATGTAGCGCGGGCTTACATTGTTGATCTACCGGACCAGAAGGCACTAGTAAAGCTTGACTTCAAAAATGCCTTCAATCAAGTCAGACAGACGCTGTCCTCAGGGCTGTAGACAACCATTTCCGTCCCCTTTACCCATTCATCCGATCGTGCTACAGTGGGGACTCTAAGCTTCTTTTTGGGGAGCATGAAATAAACTCCTGTGAAGGTGTCCAACAAGGTGACCCCTTAGCCTCCCTCCTTTTCTGCCTAGCTATCAAAGAGGTCACTGATAGTCTGACAAGCGAGCTAAACATCTGGTACCTGGATGATGGCACTCTAGCTGGAACTCCGGAAACCATTTTGGAGGATATAAGGAAAATCCAGGAGCAGGGAGCAGCCTTAGGCCTCATTCTCAATGCATCCAAATGTGAAATAATCTCCCGCAACCCAGACATCACTGAGCAAATACAAAATGTTCTTCCAGACATTCTCGTTGTCGAGCCACCGGACTGCACTCTCCTGGGTGCCCCCATTGGCCCACGAGCAATCGAGGAGGTCCTGGTTGCAAAAATCACTGACCTAAAGAGAATGCAGGACAGGATTGACAAGATTGATGCCCATGATGCTCTCTTTCTCCTTACAAGATGCCTGTCTCTCCCTAAGTTGACCTACTTTCTGAGATGTTCTCCATCCTACAGCAGCCCTAAGTTAAATGTGTATGACACCCTTCTGAGGTCCATGCTGGTGAAAGTCCTGAACCTGCCATTGGACGACTCTCAGTGGGAGCAAGCAACCCTTCCTGTAAGACTCGGCGGCCTTGGTGTCCGCACAGCCTCCCAAATTGCTCTACCAGCCTTCCTTTCCTCCTCTCATGCATCGCACGACCTCATCAGAGATATTTTACCTGCAACCCTGAGAGATTCAGCAGGAATACACAATCCTGCTTTCACTGAATGTTCAAATCAGTGGGATGTTCTTGCAGCCCCAGCAACCATTATAGAGCCAACAAAACAACACTAACAGTCTGGCTGGGACCACCCTCTAGTGGAAAAGTAGCTGATGCCATGCTCAGCGTCGCAACATCAGACAAGGAGAAAGCCCACCTCAGAGCAGTGCGTGCCCCCCATGCAGGAGACTTCCTCCTGGCAGTACCCATGTCAGCAATGGGCTCGCGCCAAGATCCAGAATCCCTTCGTGTAGCAGTGGCCCTCCGCCTTGGTGCCCCAATTCACACTGAATACAAGTGTATTTGCAACAGGGTGGAAGCAGACCAATACGGACTGCATGGGTTGCATTGCGGAAGCACAAAGGGCTGGCATGCAAGACACAACGAGGTCAATGACATCATCAAGAGAAGCCTCGTCTTAGCTGGGTGCCCAGCGGAGAGAGAACCTCGCATCCTAGGGGTCCAAAACCCGGATTTCCCCAAACTTTGCCCTGATGGCATCACCATATACCCATGGAAGGAGGGTAGACAGTTGGTGTGGGACTACACATGTGTATCCACCCTGGCTGACACCTATGTACACTTCGGAGCTGATCAAGCAGGTGGGGCGGCCAACCACAGGGAAACAGCAAAATCACTCAAGTACAGGCGACTGGAAGGTCAATACCTCTTTGTTCCCATAGCGTCTGAGACGCATGGCCCCTGGGGCAAGAGTGCCTTGGGATTTCTCAAGGAATTGGGTTCCAAGCTCATTGACGTCACCAGAGACCCAAGGGCTTCCAGTTTTTTATTTCAGCGTCTCAGTGTGGCGATCCAGAGGGGAAATGCTTGCTGCGTCCTCGGTTCCTGTCCAGAAGCGGAGGAGCTTCAAGAGATCCATAACCTTTAGGCATTTGTCTTGTATGTTTTGTAACTTTTAAATACACAATAAAGAAAAAAAAAAAAAAAAAAAAGGGAAGGGGGTGGTAGGAGAAAAGCACACAGAAACTGTATTGGAGGGGACCTACATTCCCTCCAATGCGTTATGTGTGGTTTCCTCCGAGGCTATGGGTCCCCCTTCTTCCAGCCAGAGGTGGTACTCCCTTCCCTATTATATTTAAAAAAAAAAAAAAAAAAAAAAAAAAATTATATATAAAATAATATAATTTAATTTCAAGAAATTTAACTTTAAACACAAAGATGTGAAAAGGGTTCAGATTATAGGCTCAAACCTTTCATAAGAGATTCATATTGGTATATGAATGGATTATGAATGACTCATGTTAGGATTGTAAAGTTGCCACAACATCTCAAGTTAGTGTTAGATACGTAGGTTTTAGTTATAAGTTTTGGAAACCTATTTAAGTCTACACACAAATTCGTATCTGATACGATAAAACAAACGTTTCCAATCCTTTCAAATACTTTCCAGATATGTTGTGGCAACCTTAAATTGTTTGCTGGGTATTTACCCTTAGCTAAAGCATATCCTCCCTTAATATGCTATGGTACAGTAAGAATGTTTGGCCCACAGTTACTGATAACTCCAGTTTAGGAAACGTTTATAATGAAGAACTTACGAATAATATCAGTCTGGCCTGTAATTGGTAAGAAAGTATCAGCTAACCAGCTCTTCCACTTCAGTTTGCAATCCATAAGTTCCAGGAATGTGATCCTTTGTGTTTCAGCCTTAATACCCACCTAGGTGTGATTGTGGAGGTTGAGCTTAGGCTCTTTGGTCCCTCCTCTCAACCGTCAATCAACAAGTTAACAGGTTCCGGAGCCTATTGGGCTCCATCATAAATAAATTTGAAACTATGTATGGAATCCGCCTTTACCACATCACCACCTAACGTACTCCAGTGTTTAACTACTATAACACTAAAAATGTTCTTTTTAATGTCTCTATGGTTCATTTAGGTACACAATTTTCACCTGTATCTGCTAGTGCGTGTACCCCTTGTGTGTCTTTATTTACCCTTTCAATTCCTCTGAGAGATCATGTCTGTGGTTATGTGATGATCATGTCTCCCCTATCTCTTCTGTCTTCTACTGAAGTGAGATTTAGTTCCAGTAGTCTCTCCTATTAGATCATACCCCTCATCTTGTGTACTAGTCTGGTGGCTAACCTCCGACCCTTCTCCAATTTAGTCTTGTGCTTGATGTAATCTCCTGCATAGTTCCATAAGTCGGGTATATTGAATAATCCATAAATGTAGTCTACTTTATGTTCCCTTTAATATAGTGAATGTTGTGTCTCTAAAAGTATCAGCAAAAGTGAGATGTATTATATATCATTAAAGTGTAACATATTTTTTTACTATATAAGAGTATTTATACCAAAAAAATTGTAGCTTTTATTGAATCTACTTCTCTTGTTTCATTATTTCCTTATGAAACCAGTACATTTCCAACTTCGGTAACTTACAATCATCTTCGGTTTTCCTTATCAATAACATTGTTGGAAAATATTTTAAATATCTGTTATATTAACGGAATTATACGTAAATTTGTGTAAATTTAGTCCGCCACCGATTGTGACATCCTTTTATCTAGGCTCCGGCCCGAGTCTCGGGGGGGTCCTTGGCTAGACCCGTGAGGCAACACTCACCAATATTATTACTTATTTGTGCTCCTAAACCCAAGGAACACTAAATCATTTGTTTCCTCGATTTTCTGTACTCTACATTTTTTTTTAAATTTAAGGTAATAATAAAATACAAAATATTTAGTGTTTGGTTTAAATGAGTTATTATTTTATATTTCTTATTGTACTGATTTGCTCCACTATATATAAGCAAATTTGAATTGTTTTGAATCTTAAAATTATTTATATATGTTTTTGCATAACTTTGTACAAATTTGGTTTTGTTGATATTCTTATATTTTGCCTGATAAGAGTTAAGGCCCAAACCTCCTTCTCAACTCCCCATTTACCACAAAATACAACTAATTTTGTTAAAATTTTATTGTAATTAATTTATTAGCGCCTGATAAAAAAATAAATATTGTTTAATCTATTATTTATATATCAGTAAATCTGGAATCTGTGAGAGAAAACTCATATCATTTCAGTGCTAAACTGTTACATGAGTAATAGTTATATATATTTCCTCCCAAATTTGCCATAACGTTTCCTAAAATTTAAAAAAAGAATTCTTTGTTGAGTTTTGTCAACAAGCCAATAGTTAGGTGTCATTTATGTACATTTTTTATATATTTATTGTCAAATTGGTACTCAAAACATGGGAAAGTATTTGATTGATTTATTTCCAAGCAAAATTTTAGTTGTGTCATTGACTAATTGTGAGTCATCATCTAAATGGTTGTTTGGTGTTGTCATAAGTGTAGTGCATGGGGTGACCTCACATATACTGTGCATTGTGTGCTACACTGAATATACTTCACTGTGACTTAAACTTGGTTCCTTTTTGTTTTTTCTTTGTTTTGTGCCCTTATAAGCATGGTGTATTGAGAGACACCATATTTGGTGTCCATAATGGTAGTTTGTCACCATCAGTGTTGTGAAATATGTCACACATTAAGTGTATTGCATTGTTTTATGCCCTATGTGAAGTGTGTTTTGGGACACTATATGAATTGTATAACCCCTTAAAGTTGTGTATTATATATTCAATATGTGACGTAGTTTGATGTGATGGTTCGATCCCGGGCGCCGACGAGAAACAATGGGCAGAGTTTCTTTCACCCTATGCCCCTGTTACCTAGCAGTAAATAGGTACCTGGGTGATAGTCAGCTGTCACGGGCTGCTTCCTGGGGGTGGAGGCCTGGTCGAGGACCGGGCCGCGGGGACACTAAAAAGACCCGAAATCATCTCAAGACAACCTCAAGATAGTGTGATGTGTTCAATACGTGACGTAGCGTGATGTGCTCAATACGTGACGTAGTGTGATGTGTTCAATATGTGACGTAGTGTGATGTGTTCAATACATGATGTGTTCAATACGTGATGTAGTGTGATGTGTTCAATATGTGACGTAGTGTGATGTGTTCAATATGTGATGTGTTCAATACGTGATGTAGTGTGATGTGTTCAATATGTGACGTAGTGTGATGTGTTCAATACGTGATGTAGTGTGATGTGTTCAATACGTGACGTAGTGTGATGTGTTCAATACGTGATGTAGTGTGATGTGTTCAATACGTGATGTAGTGTGATGTGTTCAATACGTGACGTAGTGTGATGTGTTCAAGAGGTGACGTAGTTTGAGGTATTTAAGATGTGATGTGTTCAACATGTGACTTATTGTGAGGTGTTCAATATGTGACGTAGTGTGAGATGTCATAAATGTGCAGCATTGAGTGATACCATAAATGTTTTATGTTGTGTGTCTCTCTATGGGAACTCTAATATGTAACACCTTAACAACTGAGTAATTTGCTTCCTCATATACATAGTGAATATTGTAGCAGAATATATGTAATGTGCTGTGTACAGTAAGATTATTATTTTGAGTGCATATTTCTTGTGAATAGTGTCTCTCTAATTGTTGAACCTTTATTATTTCTTAGGCAGGCTGGGGAACTTTGACATCGTTAGTGCTATGTATTCTATTATAAAATAAAAATATTATATTTTCTTACACCATAAATGTGATGTGCTCTGTGACATGAGTGTTTATAATGTTGGGATGTATAGGTGTGTCTCTTACCTTTATTATCTGTAGTGTTGACGTTTGCTCCAGCGTCGAGGAGGACCTTCACAGTGTTGTCATGACCACCTGCGGCTGCCCAGTAAAGGGCTGTTCTGCCTGTCAACAGATACCACAATTGTTATTATACATAAACTATCACGATTCTAGAGGTTTCTCTAAAGTGTTGAAATATACCGTCCTTGATGAACAACTTCTATACCACTGAAGTGAAATACAAACTCTAAATATTATGCAAAATCGATTTTCCATTGTAAGTTTAATAGAGGATAACTCTGTTAAAATATGTTCAGAATAGATCACCACTAAAGATATCCGATATCCCACCGGTTCTTATTTGATAACTTATTTCATAGAAGGATAGAGCTAAAGGTGGTATTATTATGATATATATATATATATATATATATATATATATATATATATATATATATATATATATATATATATATATAAATATATATATATATATATATATATATATATATATATATATATATATATATATATATATATAATATTATACATATATATATATATATATATATATATATATATATATATATATATATATATATATATATATATATATATATATATATATATATATATATGTATATTATTAAATATTACATATATTATTAAATATATATATATTATTAAATATGACCGAAAAAGTAAGATTAATAATTCTAACACGAATTTTCTCTATCTTTCGTACATTTCTTTTCACTGTTGGTGGTAATTCAAAAATCAATTCTCCCAAATTCATTTTCCCTCCTGGGGACTGTAAGCTCCAAAAAACCCAGTATATAGGCAAGACAACAACATCTCTTTCTAGGCGTTTAACAATGCATAAGCAACAGGGCTCCATTAAGGAACATATAATCTCTTCCCACAACCAAACCATCGTCCGAGAAATCCTAGTAAATAACACAGAAATCATCGATAGATACAGCGATAGCAGGCGGCGTGACGTTTGCGAGGCACTACACATTAAAACGTCAACACCAGCAATCAACAGCCAATTAATACACAACTATATTCTACCCACCTCAAGACTCCGCTCCAATATAGAAGCATCAAGAAATATGGACCAATAGGCTTTCTACAATCACTTCCATTCAATACCCATTGTTTCGTGTTCTGTCTTGTGTTGATGAAATTAATACCCTATTAATGCCACCTCACCCCATCCACCTCACTCAAAAGTAGATATAAACAAATCGGAGATGTGTAAGTTCTATTCAGTTGTGTATGTGTAAACTAAGGTCTTTGAAAATGTAATAAGTTTTACGAAACGCACTCAAGTATCGCGTCAGACTAGAAATAAAAATGAATTTTTGAGAATTGATTTTTGAATTACCACCAACAGTGAAAAAAAATGTACGAAAGATAGAGAAAATTCGTGTTAGAATTATTAATCTTACTTTTTCGGTCATATTTAATAATATATGTCTACAGGAAAGACTGCTACCAAAATATACTATATATATATATATATATATATATATATATATATATATATATATATGTTTCATTGAATATGACCGCATATTCTGTATTTATTATTTTCTGGTTTAGGGCTTCTATCCCTCTAACTATTTTCTTAGCATCAGGGCATAATTGGAATAGGAGTTCTCCAAAACTCATTTTCGTACTTTTAAGGTGAAGAAAAGAAGTGATTTGCTATAGAGTGTATTACACTTATTTGTATAATTTGCACGACGTTTCGAACCTCCATGGTTCATTCTCAAGTGAACAGATCTTACAGTACTAGTTGATTTTATACCCGCATTAGGTCAGGTGATAATACAATGAAGGTGAAAAACATGGGGGGATACATAAGGGATAAACATAGGGGCTGCAGAAGGCTTATTGGCCCATACGAGGCATCTCCTATCTAAACACAAAGATTAATCCAGTGTAATTGGCCTGTTATGTTGGACATTGTCTTCTGTGTTGGCATCGATATGTTCTTGTCTTGTCCTTACTCTCATGGTGGGTAGAGTAAATAGTTCCGTGATTTGGGTGTTCATGGTAGGTCGCTCTATTCTTATGTGAATTGCCTCAAGAATTTGTAATCTTCTTGAATCTTGGGTTTTGTCTATTATGCAAGTATTCTTGTTCAACATTTCTCTTGTTAGAGTAATGTCATGGGCTTGTCTCATGTGATTCCTAGGGGCACCAGATTGAAGATGGCATGTCAAACGCCTCATCAGCTTGGTCGACGTCATACCTATGTACTTACATTGAAGGTTACATCCTTCGTGGGGGCAAGTGTACATGTATACAACGCTTGACTGCTGTAGAGGGTTCTCCGTCGGCTTCGGGCTGTTTTTGATAAGGAGTTCGGAAGTCTTCTTAGTTTTGTAGAATATTATCAGGTTTATGTTTTGGTTAGGAGTAGTGCTTTTTACTCCTTTACGGATTATTTCTTTCATTATTCTTTCCTCTTTTATATGTTCACTGTGCATGGTTGATTTGTAATATAATTTTATTGGGGGTGTTGTGGTTTCTGTTCTAGGTTCTGAATTATACCAACGGTCCAAGTGTCTTCTTATAGCAGCGTTTATTTCCGTGTTGCTATATCCGTTGTTCACCAATACCTGAGTTACTCTTTCAAACTCTCTACTCACGTTGCTCCATTCAGAGCAGTGGGTAAGCGCTCGACGAATATAAGCATTGAGAACACTGGCTTTGTATCTTTGGGGGCACTCACTTCTACCGTTCAGGCATAATCCTATGTTGGTGGGCTTGGTATATACGTTGGTGCTTAAAGAGGTTCCTGTTTTTGTTATTAGTACATCCAAGAATGGCAGACTGTTATTTTCACTATTTTCATGTGTAAATCGGAGTACTGACTCTCTCTCTAGGTGTCTTTTTAGGTCAATTAGTTCATCTGAGTCTTTTACTATTACGAATATGTCATCTACATAACGGCAGTATACAGTTGGTTTTTGTCTGCTACTGAAGACCCTATCTTCGATGGTTCCCATATAAAAATTAGCAAATAAAACTCCTAAGGGGGAGCCCATTGCAACTCCGTCTATTTGTAAATACATGTCTCCTGTGGACTGATGAAAGGGGCTTCCTTTGTACATGCTTCGAGAAGACTTTTCAAGTGTGGCTCAGGTATGTCTAATTTGGGGGTGCTCTCGTCTCTGTATACTCTGTCCAGTATCATTCCTATGGTTGTTAAAATCTAAACAGCTTAAAATCCCTCGTCCTAAAGATGGCTACTTTAACCTGACTTCTTATGATCTTACCCAGGACCAACGAGACCTCTTAAATCTTGGTCTAAATTGTCAATTCTTATCTAAACCAAAGATGCATCAAAAACGCCTGGAAATCGAAATGCTTCTGGACGATATCCATAAGCTAGAAGACAACAAAAAAGTCATCACCACTGACACACTTCAAGCTGAACTACTTGCAGAAGCAGGGAAAAAACGAGGAACATATTCATCTACAATCTTAACCCCACGACTCAAAGAAGCAGCGAAACAACTAAAAAATCTGAAAGACGTAACAATAAGAAAAGCCGACAAAACAGCAGCATATGTATTGATTCCTACCCATGAATACATGAACAAAATTAGCGACATCCTAAGTGACGACTCCAAATTTCAACGAATCACGAGGAACCCCGTAGAAGACCTTAAGCGGAAAGTAAACAAAACAATTACAGCAATCAACGCAAAGAAAGGTAGTGTGCATTTCAATAAACTTCAAGGCGACTATGGCTTAGGATATGCCTACGGCAATGTTAAGACGCATAAACCAGGTAACCCACTACGCCCTATAATCAGCCAAATACCAACCCCAACTTATCACCTGGCAAAGAAACTCAATGAACTCCTAACTCCATACACTCCAAGTAAGTTTAGTCTACAATCATCAGCAGATTTCCTAGAATTGATCAAATCTACCCAGCCCGATGGAATCATCGCTTCCCTGGACGTTGAATCCCTTTTTACCAACGTCCCAGTCGACACAACCATAGGAATGATACTGGACAGAGTATACAGAGACGAGAGCACCCCCAAATTAGACATACCTGAGCCACACTTGAAAAGTCTTCTCGAAGCATGTACAAAGGAAGCCCTTTCATCAGTCCACAAGGAGACATGTATTTACAAATAGACGGAGTAGCAATGGGCTCCCCCTTAGGAGTTTTATTTGCTAATTTTTATATGGGAACCATCGAAGATAGGGTCTTCAGTAGCAGACAAAAACCAACTGTATACTGCCGTTATGTAGATGACATATTCGTAATAGTAAAAGACTCAGATGAACTAATTGACCTAAAAAGACACCTAGAAAGAGAGTCAGTACTCCGATTTACACATGAAAATAGTGAAAATAACAGTCTGCCATTCTTGGATGTACTAATAACAAAAACAGGAACCTCTTTAAGCACCAACGTATATACCAAGCCCACCAACATAGGATTATGCCTGAACGGTAGAAGTGAGTGCCCCCAAAGATACAAAGCCAGTGTTCTCAATGCTTATATTCGTCGAGCGCTTACCCACTGCTCTGAATGGAGCAACGTGAGTAGAGAGTTTGAAAAGAGTAACTCAGGTATTGGTGAACAACGGATATAGCAACACGGAAATAAACGCTGCTATAAGAAGACACTTGGACCGTTGGTATAATTCAGAACCTAGAACAGAAACCACAACACCCCAATAAAATTATATTACAAATCAACCATGCACAGTGAACATATAAAAGAGGAAAGAATAATGAAAGAAATAATCCGTAAAGGAGTAAAAAGCACTACTCCTAACCAAAACATAAACCTGATAATATTCTACAAAACTAAGAAGACTTCCGAACTCCTTATCAAAAACAGCCCGAAGCCGACGGAGAACCCTCTACAGCAGTCAAGCGTTGTATACATGTACACTTGCCCCCACGAAGGATGTAACCTTCAATGTAAGTACATAGGTATGACGTCGACCAAGCTGACGAGGCGTTTGACATGCCATCTTCAATCTGGTGCCCCTAGGAATCACATGAGACAAGCCCATGACATTACTCTAACAAGAGAAATGTTGAACAAGAATACTTGCATAATAGACAAAACCCAAGATTCAAGAAGATTACAAATTCTTGAGGCAATTCACATAAGAATAGAGCGACCTACCATGAACACCCAAATCACGGAACTATTTACTCTACCCACCATGAGAGTAAGGACAAGACAAGAACATATCGATGCCAACACAGAAGACAATGTCCAACATAACAGGCCAATTACACTGGATTAATCTTTGTGTTTAGATAGGAGATGCCTCGTATGGGCCAATAAGCCTTCTGCAGCCCCTATGTTTATCCCTTATGTATCCCCCCATGTTTTTCACCTTCATTGTATTATCACCTGACCTAATGCGGGTATAAAATCAACTAGTATTGTAAGATCTGTTCACTTGAGAATGAACCATGGAGGTTCGAAACGTCGTGCAAATTATACAAATAAGTGTAATACACTCTATAGCAAATCACTTCTTTTCTTCACCTTAAAAAGTGATTCAATTAAGTGATTTACTATAGAGTGTATTACACTTATTTGTATAATTTGCACGACGTTTCGAACCTCCATGGTTCATTCTCAAGTGAACAGATCTTACAATACTAGTTGATTTTATACCCGCATTAGGTCAGGTGATAATACAATGAAGGTGAAAATATGGGGGGATACATAAGGGATAAACATAGGGGCTGCAGAAGGCTTATTGGCCCATACGAGGCATCTCCTATCTAAACACAAAGATTAATCCAGTGTAATTGGCCTGTTATGTTGGACATTGTCTTCTGTGTTGGCATCGATATGTTCTTGTCTTGTCCTTACTCTCATGGTGGGTAGAGTAAATAGTTCCGTGATTTGGGTGTTCATGGTAGGTCGCTCTATTCTTATGTGAATTGCCTCAAGAATTTGTAATCTTCTTGAATCTTGGGTTTTGTCTATTATGCAAGTATTCTTGTTCAACATTTCTCTTGTTAGAGTAATGTCATGGGCTTGTCTCATGTGATTCCTAGGGGCACCAGATTGAAGATGGCATGTCAAACGCCTCGTCAGCTTGGTCGACGTCATACCTATGTACTTACATTGAAGGTTACATCCTTCGTGGGGGCAAGTGTACATGTATACAACGCTTGACTGCTGTAGAGGGTTCTCCGTCGGCTTCGGGCGGTTTTTGATAAGGAGTTCGGAAGTCTTCTTGGTTTTGTAGAATATTATCAGGTTTATGTTTTGGTTAGGAGTAGTGCTTTTTACTCCTTTACGGATTATTTCTTTCATTATTCTTTCCTCTTTTATATGTTCACTGTGCATGGTTGATTTGTAATATAATTTTATTGGGGGTGTTGTGGTTTCTGTTCTAGGTTCTGAATTATACCAACGGTCCAAGTGTCTTCTTATAGCAGCGTTTATTTCCGCGTTGCTATATCCGTTGTTCACCAATACCTGAGTTACTCTTTCAAACTCTCTACTCACGTTGCTCCATTCAGAGCAGTGGGTAAGCGCTCGACGAATATAAGCATTGAGAACACTGGCTTTGTATCTTTGGGGGCACTCACTTCTACCGTTCAGGCATAATCCTATGTTGGTGGGCCGTTATACCAACATAGGATTATGCCTGAACGGTAGAAGTGAGTGCCCCCAAAGATACAAAGCCAGTGTTCTCAATGCTTATATTCGTCGAGCGCTTACCCACTGCTCTGAATGGAGCAACGTGAGTAGAGAGTTTGAAAGAGTAACTCAGGTATTGGTGAACAACGGATATAGCAACGCGGAAATAAACGCTGCTATAAGAAGACACTTGGACCGTTGGTATAATTCAGAACCTAGAACAGAAACCACAACACCCCCAATAAAATTATATTACAAATCAACCATGCACAGTGAACATATAAAAGAGGAAAGAATAATGAAAGAAATAATCCGTAAAGGAGTAAAAAGCACTACTCCTAACCAAAACATAAACCTGATAATATTCTACAAAACCAAGAAGACTTCTGAACTCCTTATCAAAAACAGCCCGAAGCCGACGGAGAACCCTCTACAGCAGTCAAGCGTTGTATACATGTACACTTGCCCCCACGAAGGATGTAACCTTCAATGTAAGTACATAGGTATGACGTCGACCAAGCTGACGAGGCGTTTGACATGCCATCTTCAATCTGGTGCCCCTAGGAATCACATGAGACAAGCCCATGACATTACTCTAACAAGAGAAATGTTGAACAAGAATACTTGCATAATAGACAAAACCCAAGATTCAAGAAGATTACAAATTCTTGAGGCAATTCACATAAGAATAGAGCGACCTACCATGAACACCCAAATCACGGAACTATTTACTCTACCCACCATGAGAGTAAGGACAAGACAAGAACATATCGATGCCAACACAGAAGACAATGTCCAACATAACAGGCCAATTACACTGGATTAATCTTTGTGTTTAGATAGGAGATGCCTCGTATGGGCCAATAAGCCTTCTGCAGCCCCTATGTTTATCCCTTATGTATCCTCCCATGTTTTCACCTTCATTGTATTATCACCTGACCTAATGCGGGTATAAAATCAACTAGTATTGTAAGATCTGTTCACTTGAGAATGAACCATGGAGGTTCGAAACGTCGTGCAAATTATACAAATAAGTGTAATACACTCTATAGTAAATCACTTAATTGAATCACTTTTCTTCACCTTAAAAGTACGAAAATGAGTTTTGGAGAACTCCTATTTCAATTAAGCCCTGATGCTAAGAAAATAGTTAGAGGGATAGAAGCCCTAAACCAGAAATTAATAATTACAGAATATGCGGTCATATTCAATGAAACATATATATATATATATATATATATATATATATATATATATATATATATATATATATATATATATATATATATATATATATATATATATATATATTGTTGGGGTCTCAAAGGTGTTATTCTCTCTCTTACTCTTACTCTGGGTGAGCAACAGATATCTCAAAGGTCACTCACCGTAGCCCTGCGGGTCTTCACTCTAATCCTCTCGGCGCCACTGCACGCCAGGAGAGTATCCCAGTCAATCCCATCCGGCCTCTGATTGAGAAGGAGTGGGAACACACTTCTTGTTCACTTAACTGTTGTGTGGCCCGCCCCAACAATAAGGCTTTACTATTAACCACAAGGTCGCCAACTGGTGTTTCCGGTGTCCAGTAACACCTCAGTGGACTGGTTGAATTAGTGGTAGCCCTGGCAAGGTCACACTCAATAGATCAGGAATCAGGCAGGTACTTACTTTTATCACTCTTTGCTTTCCAATATAATATAGCCACAAGATAAATGGAGGGGATGATATAAACGCAAAAGTAATTTTGTATTTTACTTAAAATTCATGGAAGATGTCACAAGGTCATATCAATAAATAAATCAGCTGATCCTGGCTGGTGCCGGTTGTTCCCACGAATAATATGCACTCACTAATTGGCAACACCTCCCCCTCTCGTCAATGTCACGATCAGCTGAGCGCCTGGCTCCGCGCGAAAGTTTATTGCTTGTTTTCTAGATTCACGCGCGCTGTTTCTTTAAGTTCTCCAATATTACTAGAAACTCGCACACTCGATATTGGCAACAATAGTACGTATTACTTAGTTACACTGTACTCGGGCTCAAACAGTCGTTTCTACAATCAATGCGACAATGACTCACTGTAATGGTTTTACCTGCCCTTCATTCACTGATATATTGTGAAGTATTTAACACTGGAGTTTTCAGTACTTCCTTTCATGGGCGATAACACAATAATTCACTGTACTCACAAATGATTAATCACTGCATGAACATAGACATATATAATGTATATAAATCAGACATCAATAAATGGTAAATAAATAGTTTCTGGGCACATAGCCTAACTTCCAAATACTGGCATAATTTTATATATAATTCACCACTACATGTTCACATCAAAGTCTCTAGAAAGATATACAAAACACAGTAACTTTATCACTTGTTCTGGGTGCCTGTACACACCAATAATAAACATGAATATTTTAAGTACTCTTGATAGTACTATCCTGCACACTGGTGCTTTATCGTGACATGGGTGAGACTTGCTCACGACATATAAAATCCTCAGGCTAGATAATATAGCCGAATAATATAGCTGACTAAGGGGAATGGGGAGGGAAACTAGAACCACCTACTTTCACCTATCCTCCGATGAGAGTTGAGTTGCAGCTCCTGGTCCTGGTGTCGGGAACGCCCCCACACACACGTTGTCGTGTCCTACCAGGAACCACTCGCCGTCCCACCGTTTAGCGCGTCGTCTCCGTGCCTTCTTCCCTGCAGGTCCGTGCTCCTCCTCGACTTCTTGTAGGGTTGGAGTCGGTCTCCTGGCCATCGTCTTCTCCCAGCAACGGCTGCCTGCCTACTTCTCGGCTGCAGTCGTCCGGATTCCCAGCTAGTCCTCTTCTTCCTCTGCTACCCAGTGGCTCTGGTAAGCCACTACGCCGTCACGACTGGGTGAACTGCTTCAGACGTTGCCTACGTCACTGCACAGACTTCACTTCTTCTTGCACAGTACCTGACTGGAGCACTTGTTGCTCAATAACCGTCGATTCCCTCTCTGGTTCAACACATGAACTAGGGAAGACCTCACAGAGTACTGGCAGACTTCAGATGACGCGTAAATCCACGGGAGCGGGAAACAACTGTCAAGCAGACAGGACCAATCGTCGCACGTCCAACCTCCTTGACGTGTCGTGTCTGACTGCTGGCGCCAACGCGGCGCGCTGCCCGGACCCCCTTCCTTCGTGACGTCACTTTTGCCACGGGAGGTTTTCATTGGCTCCCTGTGCCACATTGCTGTCGGTGACCAATCCAGTGTCACTGACGTCACACCGTTTTGGCGGGGAAACAGGAGAGCCAGCGCCATCTTGGCTTCCTAAAGGGCCTAAACCACAGGCCAAAATATTATTGTTTCACAAATTTCTCGGCTCTCCGAGATCACTCCACTCTCCCACATATATCAAATTGATGCCTGCGACCCAGAGAACGCTTGGGTAAAGTGGACATGACTCTTACTGCAGGCGTGGGAGAAATATAAGGGGGGGGGGGAACACCGTCACATACCCCTCCCCTTAAAATAAGAGTCATGTCTGGTTAGTGAATACGGGACAGGGCATCCGCTACTACGTTGTCCTTCCCCTTGATGTGATTGACCTTGATCTTTGTCAGACTCTCAGTGTTGGTGAGACGGGTGCCGTCCGCCCTGGACCACTTTCCTTCCTCCCCCGGGAGTTCTCGGTCCTCCTGTACACACAAAACCGTCTTCCGCTGGGGTTCTCGGGTCACCGTTCCGTCCTGCCCGGCGGCTCCTCCTTCCACAGTGAAGAAAGGTTTCAGGCGGTCTACGTGACACACCTGCTTCTTGCGGGGTCTATCCGGCTTCCCAATTTCGTACGACACAGGCCCCAACCGCCGCAGCACCTGGAATGGTCCCTCGAACCGCGTCTCGGTCACCCTACCTTTACCTGGAAGCAAAACCATCACTTGGGATCCGACCTGGAAATCCCTCTGCGTAGCTCTCTGGTCGTACCACTCCGACATCTTACGCTGCGCCTCCTTCAGGTGTTCCCAGCTAGTTCCTTCGCTCGAGTGAGACGTTCTTTGAACTTCTGGACATATTCATTCACTGTTCCCACGGTCGCTCCTGGTGTCCATCGTTTCCTCAGCATAGATAGCATGGCACATATAATATAGATAAATGGAAAATAAGCCTTCTCAGGACCCACATGTCCTCCTTTGGCCTCACTAATCAATTCGGGGAACTCCTCCTGCTGAAACCCTCCAAGACGAGTGCGGTCTACCCCTAGAGAACTGGTGAGGGTCACTTGCAACTCACCATTCGGGCTACCTTCGCCTTCCGCTCGTTCTCCGGGTCCTACGAAGAGGTGATCTATTCCCAGGCTGTCGGACGTCTCCTCAGCCCCATCAGATCCACAACCTCCTTGTTCTTCGCGTTGTCTCGGTGTCACAGCACAAACTGGGAACGCCACTGGGGCGATTCCCTTCTCGTCCCCACAGGCGTCTAACTCTCCGCCTGTCTCCTTGTACTGTTCTAGGCACTCTTCGCCTTTCACGAGATTCGGAAGGACATATCCTCCACACGCGTCATTCCCCAAGATCTGTGCCTCCATCTTGGGCATTGATGTACACCACTAGGGTCTGGCAGCCATAATCGGAATCCAAAGTTACCTGGTGTAGGGGCAACCTCACTGGGCCTCCCACAGTGGTCACACTTGCCACCCCCACACTGGTACTTTCGTAACCCTCGGGGAACAGGGATTCACTCACCAGGGTAAAATCGGCCCCAGTGTCTCTTAACATCTTCACTGGGATGGGGTCTGCGTCCCCCATCCTTACGGTTCCTTGGCACACGAATGGGTGAACTTTCTTCTCCCCACTTAGCACGGGTTCATCCCACACCCTCTCGGCCCTCTGGTCCTCGAACATCACTAAAGCAACGTGTCCCCGCTGTTTAGGGCGTCTGCATTCCCGCGCGACGTGTCCGATTATTCCGCAGTTGTAGCAGCGGACCCTTGGCGGAGACCATCCGCCACCGCTCGCCTTAGCACTGCCTTCAGAGGCCGTCGCTCCCTGTGTCTTCCTCGCCCCACTTGTCGTTTCCTTCGTTGCAGCAACAGCTCCCGAGCTCTCAGCTTGGTTCTTCTCTATCGGCTCTACAGCACCTTTTGTTCCTCTGTCGTCCCAACTCGAGAGGTGGGACTTGGGAGAACTCGCTTCTGTCCTCCATCCATCCGTCCTCCTATAATTCCTACTGCTTCCGGAGTACACGGGTGATCGGTGCTGTCCCTCTCGGCTTGGGCGTAGGGCTTCTTCTAACATGTCGGCTCGGTCGGCTGCGGCCCTCAGGTCCTTTATGTCCGCCTCCTTCACTCTCACCCTGATCTCAGGAGAGTGCACAGACATAAACTTTTCCATAACCATTAGCTCCTTGACCTCTTCAACCGACCTCGCTCCTTCAGAGTACAGCCACTTAAGGAACTTTCTTTCCATGTCCCTCGCCGTCTCCGCATAAGACTTTCCTGGTGAACGGGTACACTCCCTGAACCTCTTTCTGTAACACTCCGGCGTGAGCTTGAAGGAATGGAGCACAGCTCGTTTTACCGCATCGTAGTTGGTGCATTCCTGGAAGTCGAGCATAGTGTAGGCTTCACGAGCTTCACCTGTGAGCCTCCCTTGAACCAGCTCCGCCCACTCCGCCCTCGGCCACCTCTTCAGAGCAGCAACCCTCTCAAAGTGATCGAAGAAACTTTCGGCTTCATTAGGCACAAAGACCGGCAGGTCTCGTTCCCTCACTCGTCGGTCTTCCTGTGGCGGCGGAGCAGGTGCACCTAGTCCTAGTTCAGCTCGCTTCAGCTCCACCTCCTTGTTGGCTTCTATTTCCAGTTGTCTCAGTCTAACCTCTCGCTCGTGTTCTTCCCTGCATAGCTGTGCTTCTCGCTCTTGTTCTTCCCTGCGTAGCTGTGCTTCTCGCTCCTCACGCTTCATCTGTGCTTCTCGCTCTTCACGCTTCAGCTGTGCTTCTGCTTCTCGCTCTTCTTTGCGCTGCTGTGCTTCTCGCTCTTCTTTGCGCTGCTGTGCTTCTTGCTCTTCTTGGCGCTGCTGTGCTTCTCGCTCTTCTTGGCGCTGCTGTGCTTCTCACTCTTCTTGGCGCTGCTGTGCTTCTTCTCTCCTCAGCTGCGCTTCTGCTTCCCGCTCTTCACGCTTCAGTTGTGCTTCCAGCTGCAACTTCATTATTTCCAGCTTAACGCTGTGCCTGCTGCCGCTGGATCCCCTGCTGCTTCCACCAATACTCAGGTGTTCTCCCACACTGGCAGGTGTTTGGGGCGGTTCCGCCCCCAAAGCTTCGTCTCGTGCTCTGAGCTGTGCCATTATCTCTAGTCTTCTTTCAGCCACTCTGGCAGATCTCAGCTTTATTCCAAAATGATCTGCTATTGCCTGTAACTGTGCCTTGGTGCACTACTCCAGCACCTGTTCGTCTCTAGTGTCAATAAACCTTGCTACTTTATCATCCTCCATCTTGTGCTATGAGTGATAACCTGCACCTGATCTCTAATTCCACTGCCAAGTACCATCTTTGCAACCTTTACTTCGATCGAAATCCTGGCGAGGTCGCCAATGTTGGGGTCTCAAAGGTGTTATTCTCTCTCTTACTCTTACTCTGGGTGAGCAACAGATATCTCAAAGGTCACTCACCGTAGCCCTGCGGGTCTTCACTCTAATCCTCTCGACTCCACTGCACGCCAGGAGAGTATCCCAGTCAATCCCATCCGGCCTCTGATTGAGAAGGAGTGGGAACACACTTCTTGTTCACTTAACTGTTGTGTGGCCCGCCCCAACAATAGGGCTTTACTATTAACCACAAGGTCGCCAACTGTTGTTTCTGTTGTCCCTTAACACCTCAGTGGACTGGTTGAATTAGTGGTAGCCTTGGCAAGGTCACACTCAATAGATCAGGAATCAGGCAGGTACTTACTTTTATCACTCTTTGCTTTCCAATATAATATAGCCACAAGATAAATGGAGGGGATGATATAAACGCAAAAGTAATTTTGTATTATACTTAAAATTCATGGAAGATGTCACAAGGTCATATCAATAAATAAATCAGCTGATCCTGGCTGGTGCCGGTCGTTCCCACGAATAATATGCACTCACTAAGTGGCAACACCTCCCCCTCTTGTCAATGTCACGATCAGCTGAGTTCCTGGCTCCGAGCGAAAGTTTATTGCTTGTTTTCTAGATTCACGCGCGCTGTTTCTTTAAGTTCTCCAATATTACTAGAAACTCGCACACTCGATATTGGCAACAATAGCACGTATTACTTAGTTACACTGTACTTGGGCTCAAACAGTCGTTTCTACAATCAATGCGACAATGACTCACTGTAATGGTTTTACCTGCCCTTCATTCACTGATATATTGTGAAGTATTTAACACTGGAGTTTTCAGTACTTCCTTTCGTGGGCGATAACACAATAATTCACTGTACTCACAAATGATTAATCATTGCATGAACATAGACATATATAATGTATATAAATCAGACATCAATAAATGGTAAATAAATAGTTTCTGGGCACATAGCCTAACTTCCAAATACTGGCATAATTTTATATATAATTCACCACTACATGTTCACATCAAAGTCTCTAGAAAGATATACAAAACACAGTAACTTTATCACTTGTTCTGGGTGCCTGTACACACCAATAATAAACATGAATATTATAAGTACTCTTGATAGTACTATCCTGCACACTGGTGCTTTATCGTGACATGGGTGAGACTTGCTCACGACATATAAAATCCTCAGGCTAGATAATATAGCCGAATAATATAGCTGACTAAGGGGAATGGGGAGGGAAACTAGAAACCACCTACTTTCACCTATCCTCCGATGAGAGTTGAGTTGCAGCTCCTGGTCCTGGTGTCGGGAACGCCCCCACACACACGTTGTCGTGTCCTACCAGGAACCACTCGCCGTCCCACCGTTTAGCGCGTCGTCTCCGTGCCTTCTTCCCTGCAGGTCCGTGCTCCTCCTCGACTTCTTGCAGGGTTGGAGTCGGTCTCCTGGCCGTCGTCTTCTTCCAGCAACGGCTGCCTGCCTACTTCTCGGCTGCAGTCGTCCGGATTCCCAGCTAGTCCTCTTCTTCCTCTGCTACCCAGTGGCTCTGGTGAGCCACTACGCCGTCACGACTGGGTGAACTGCTTCAGACGTCGCCTACGTCACTGCACAGACTTCACTTCTTCTTGCACAGTACCTGACTGGAGCACTTGTTGCTCAATAACCGTCGATTCCCTCTCTGGTTCAACACATGAACTAGGGAAGACCTCACAGAGTACTGGCAAACTTCAGGTGACGCGTAAATCCACGGGAGCGGGAAACAACAGTCAAGCGGACAGGACCAATCGTCGCACGTCCAACCTCCTTGACGTGTCGTGTCTGACTGCTGGCGCCAACGCGGCGCGCTGCCCGGACCCCCTTCCTTCGTGACGTCACTTTTGCCACGGGAGGTTTTCATTGGCTCCCTGTGCCACATTGCTGTCGGTGACCAATCCGGTGTCACTGACGTCACACCGTTTTGGCGGGGAAACAGGAGAGCCAGCGCCATCTTGGCTTCCTAAAGGGCCTAAACCACAGGCCAAAATATTAGTGTTTCACAAATTTCTCGGCTCTCCGAGATCACTCCACTCTCCCACATATATCAAATTGATGCCTGCCACCCAGAGAACGCTTGGGTAAAGTGGACATGACTCTTACTGCAGGCGTGGGAGAAATATAAGGGGGGGGGAACACCGTCACAATATATATATATATATATATATATATACATAAATTTTGAAAGTTAACATATAAAAGCACAGTACATTAGTTATATAAGAGAAGACCATAACAGAACAACAAGTAGATATTGTCATTACCAGAACCAGGAACGTAATCCATCTCTCTGTGACATTGTTCTTTAATCATTCCAAATATCCAGCATCTGGGGGGTCTAGCCCCTAATAATGATATTCGAACCCACAATAGATGAACTTACTAGGGTGAACCGATAGCTCCAGCCTTGTAAAATGACCATTATAGGTGTCCTACACTAAGAAGGCTCGACTTGTGACGGGTTGTGGTATCGCAGCTATACTGACCCAAGATGGTATGGCTCTCCCTCACACAAATAACAAAAATGGTGCTATTGGTCTTGCAGTGTGGAAGTCGCAGGTGCAAACAAATGAAAATCGTCAAATAAATAATTAAAACAATTTACTGAAATATTAATGAACAAAATGACACATGACAAAACTTGGCTATTATTTTATAACAAATCAAATAAGTAAATGAAAGTTTAACTCTAATACAAAGCATTAAAATATACTGGTGTACTGAAGACAGCTACCATACCACCATGGCATCAGTCACACGGCGTTGGCTGAAGGTGGACGACGGGTGAGAGACACAAAGGTGATCCTAGAGCACTAAGGGAGAGACTGGCTCTCCAGGGTTGTTGTTGTTAAAGATTTGCTACCTGGAACAAAGTTCCAAGTAGCACGGGCTATGGTGAACCCGTAGTGCATGGCTCTCCAGGGAGGCAGCGCCCTTTATATAGTCCGGCGGTGATGACTCATCCCGTGTCAACACAAGGTGGACATCTGGTCAACTAGCAAACTGCTCGTTGTGGCTGGCGGTGCCTTTGTGTTGAGCTGCACCACTGCCAGTTGAAGGCGGCTAACTGCTTGTTTGTGGCGGCAAACTACCGGTTATCAGAGGCGGCCAGCTTGCCTCTGAGTCGTACCAGGCCGTGCCAGGCCCTGGGGGGTATGGAGAGGTGGCAGGACTGATGACTCATCTGGGCTGGTGTAGATGTAGACTTCCAGTGCAGAGGCATTGAAGGTGAAGGGAAAAGGCAGTTCCACTGCTATGCAGGGGATTCACGTGACAGCTCCTCCCCGAAGCCTTTTCCTAATGCCTGAGATGTCGATGCTGGAAGGAGTGTGGAAGCGGAAGGTTCCACTTCATGAACACGTGATAGTGCGTCCGCAACTATGTTGTCTGATCCTTTGATGTAGAAGATCTGGACGTTGTAGTTTTGTAGGTACAAGGCCCAACGAAGTAGACGCTGGTTGGAGAATTGGGCTTGTTGTAGAAAACGAAGAGGATTATGATCGGAATAGATGGTGATGGGTTGGTGTCCTTGAAGGTAAGGTTCATATCGTTGCAAGCATAGGACGATGGCGAGTAGCTCCTTCTCTATAGTGCTGTAGTTTTGTTGGTGAGGCTTCAGCTTGTAGCTGTAGTAGCTGACTGGTAGGACTTCCCCCTCTCTCTTGCTGCATCAGGACACCCCCAATGCCGGTGCTGCTGGCATCAACATTAAGGATGAAGGGTTGTTTCACATCTGGAGAGGCGAGAATAGGGTTAGTACACAGCAAAGTTTTCAATTGTTCGAAGGCAATGGATTGTGAGTTGGTCCAAATGTATTTCCTTTTAGGGCTGGTAAGATTGATTAAAGGTGTGGCAACTATGCTGAAGTTCTTGCAGAACCTACGGTAGTAGGACGCTAGTCCCAAGAATCTCATAAGTTGTTTACGAGAAGTGGGCTGTGGATATTTTTGGATGGCTTGAAGATGTATGTCTAAAGGTGCTAAGCTTCCACTGCCTATAACATGACCAAGGTATTGTACTTTACCTTTAGTAAACGTGGACTTGCCCAAATTAATGGTGAGACCAGCCTGGAGAAGCTTGTAGAATAGTCGTTGTAGTCGGTCAAGATGTTCTTCCCACGAGTTGGTCGCTACAACGATGTCGTCCAGGTAGGCATAGGTGTTGTCAAGATCTTGAATGACGAGGTTGACAGCTCGCTGGAAAGTAGCTGGGGCATTGCAAAGTCCAAAAGGTAACCGTTCATACCTAAAAAGGCCAAAAGGAGTGATAAAGGCTGAGATATCTTTAGCACGCTCAGAAAGTTTTATTTGATAATAGCCCTTTAAGAGATCTATTTGGGACAAAAAGGTGGCGTTACCTATTGCATCTAAGATGTCGTCGATGCGAGGTAAAGGATAAGAGTCTTTGACGGTAACTGCATTTAACTTCCTGTAATCGGTGCACAATCTTACCTTGCCATATGGTTTGGGAACCAGTATGCATGGTGAAGCCCAAGGAGACTCACAAGGTGTAGCTAATCCATTGCTGAGTAGGTACTTTACTTCTGCGAACATGGCTTCTCTCTTCTGTAGACTGATGCGGTAGTAAGGTTGACGGATGGGCATCGTATCAGGAAGCAGCTGGATATCATGTTGCACTAAATTACATTCCTGTGGAGTGTCTTGAAACAGTTTTTTATGGGTAGAGAGTAATTTAATCATAGGAGCACTATTATTAGAATGTTCTAGGTATTTGGGAAGATCTTTTAAGATCTCACTGTTAGACTTCATGGTCTCGATGGTATTTTTACACTCAGATGGAGAGGTAGCAGGGTATATATCACTGTTGGGATACCTCTCGGTAAAAGCGGATACAGATAATAACACTGGTGGCGGATTACCTTGATAACTCTTGAGCAGGTTGACGTGGCAGAGTTGTGTCTTGCGACGCCGGTCCGGAGTCTCTAGAATGTAGTTGTTGTTGTTCTTGCATTCTTTGATGCGATAAGGTCCTGAAAATTTACTTTTAAATGGAGAGGTTGGGATAGGAAAATAGGCTAGAACGAAGTCTCCTACATTAAACTTTCTTACCTTAGTGTTCTTGTCAAAGTGTGCTTTCATCTTATGTTGGGAGGTCAGTAAATTAGCACTAGCAAACTTATGTAATTGTTCAAGTTTATGTCTCAAGTTTTTAAGAAACTGAGGCACATTAAGGGAATCACTGAAGGTGGTTGACGTCAAGGAATCTTTAAAAGCTTTAAGAGGACCACGGCACTTACGACCGTAGAGCATCTCATAAGGAGATACTCCAAGGGACTCATTAGGAAGACTTCTGAAAATACACATAAGGAGATCTAATTGCTTATCCCAATCCTTCTCAGTATCAATACAAAATTTCTTTAACAAAGACTTAATGGTTTGATGGCTACGTTCCAGAGATCCCTGTGAAGCAGGATGATATGGACTGGACAAGACTTGGGTGATGTTAAATTCCTGAAGGGTTTTCTTAAACAACTCACTGGTGAAATTAGTTCCACAGTCACTTTGTATCTCCTTCGGGAAACCATACTGAGTGAAGATCTTCAACAGATGCTTGACAACTGTAGCAGCCGTAATATTCTTAACGGGAACTGCTATTGGGAACCTGGTTGTAGGACACATTATAGTGATGATGTACATGTTGCCTGCGTGGGTTTTTGGTAAGGGCCCAACGCAGTCGATTACTAACCTGGTAAAAGGTTCAGAAGGCACAGAAATAGGGATAAGTGGTGCTTTGGGAATACCTACATTTGGCTTTCCTGCCATGTGACAGGTATGACAATTGGTAACATAGATTTTGACATCTCGTGCCATGCCTGGCCAAAAATAGTCCTGTAAAAGGGCATTATAAGTTTTATGGATCCCATAATGAGACATTGGGCCATGAGCTAAAGATATAATGTCTTTTCTTAAAGATGTTGGAACCACTAGTTGATTCACATCAGCCCAATCATCCTCCGCCTTAAGCTTACTCGATCTGTATCTACGATACAATAACTGATTAGTGTCTATATAAAATCCTAGAATGTGATCGGTCTTAATCTGTGCTTGATAGAAAAGAGAGGTTAGTGAGAAATCTACTTGTTGTAACTTACGGAACTCCAACTGGTTGAGATTAGGAGGGAGGCCTCTCACGTCTTGAGGGACAGCTGCTGCTACTTGTTGTGGTTGAGTGAATGGAGTGAGGGTAGTCACTAGAACAGGCTGGGAAATGTCTGCTGATTCTTCTGTCATGGTTACTACCTCTTCTGCTTCAAAAGTCATAGCAGGATCTTCTTCCGTGGCTGAGTCACATACCTGGGATTTGTCGCAGATGATCAAATTGGTGGAATCTTGCTGGTTGGCCAAGTCGTTGCCCAGGAGAAGTTGAATTCCTGGCATGGGGAAAGGTTTTTCCCGAATAGCAACTTGGACCTTTCCACGAATGAATGGACACTCCAGGTAGACTGTGGCGAGCGGGTATGGTGTAGTTGCAGTGAGATGTCAGTGATCAGGACAGTTTCTCCAGTGTAGGTGACTTGAGGTGCAGCGGCTTTTAGTAGAATAGACTGCAGCGAAGCTGTGTCCCTCAAGATGCGTATTGGGCTCTTACCCTCGAAATCACTGGCTGACACAGTTCCTGGATACACATGTCTGTCAAATAAAGCAAGATCAGTGGCTTGGTAGGCTTAGTGGGCTGAGGTTTAGGCTTATGTGAAGCTGTGCTAGTAGTTTTACAGGTTGGACAATTGTCAATGTGATAAGATTTACAATGCGACAGTGTCTGTCTTTACGAACTTTAGATGAAGACTGGAACCAAGATGGCTTTTTGGCTAGGTGAAACAGTGAATCAAAAGATTTATGGAATAGGTGTCCACTGTAAGTATCAGCTAACTGACTGGCACACCTGAGTCTGATTTATGAATTAAACTTTAACTGTGCACATTTACTCTCCCTTATCTGCAAGATATAGGCGTATGGGGTTTGGTACTCTGCGGGTAAACTCTTCCATCAATATTAAATAAATAAGTTCTTGGAAGGTGGTCACCTGAGCTGATTCTAGCCATTTGAGAAAATTCCTTGTTTTGGTCTGCACATACTCTTCGTAGGTTTAAGCCCAGTCTTGATATAGTCCCTGAAACGTCGTCGGTAGCTTTCAATGGAAAGCAGATAGGCGTCAAGGACTACTTGCTTGAGTACATCGTAGTCAGTCTCGGTGGCAAGATTACTGAGGGTTAAGGCAGCTCTTCCTGTAAGGTGTGACCTGAGAAATATAGACCAATGATTCCTAGGCCAGAGTAACTGAGTGGCCAAGGCCTCGAAAGACAAAAAATAATCTACCTCTGCCTCTACAAAAGGCAGCTTCATTTTAATGCAATTTGTAGGGTTAAAATGTACTAGTAAGTTGGCTTCTGTTTCACGGCGCTGAGAGATGTGGGTACTTTCAAGTTCTAACTCCTAACGCCGGAAAGCGAGCGGAGTGTCTGATTTACTTTGTTCCAAGTGTAGTGTGATGTCAACTTCATCTTCCTCTTTCTTGAGTTGAAGCTCTTGAACTAGGCTTTCCAGTCGTTCTACTTCTCGGCGATCTTGCAAGTCAGCTTCTTGTTCTTGACGTTGACGTTGCAGGTCAACTTCTTGTTGCAGGATCTGGAGTCTCTCTTGTTCACGTGCACGTTCTAATTCAGCTTTTTGTTCGTAGAGCCGGAATTGTTCTTGTTCACGCACACGTTGTAGTTCAGCTTCTTCTTCTTGACGTTCACGGGCTAATATAGGATCTTGTCTTCTCATTTCCCGTTTGTGTTCATCGGTAGCAGCTTCTAGTTGTGCTAACTTGATCTTTAATTTCATGTGTGTGAGTGTGGTTTTATCAGCAACTTTATGTTGGTGCTGCTGTTCTGGAGTAATAAGAATCATGGTCAGCGAAATGGTCTAGAATCTGGTTATGAAGCTCAGCTTTGGTGACCCCATGGGGAGGAGTGATGTGATACTCAGTGGTGAGAGTTATTAATTCTGCTCTAGTAGCACGAATTAATGTGTGGAGCTCCTCCTCAGGGTTGGCACGGAATGCGGCTAACCTAAACATATTGAATATTATATAAATGCAAAATATCAATGGAAGAAAAATGCGAGTACCCTGTAGGCGAACCAATAAGTGAGGATTACTAGACTGCCTTGTAAGTGATGTGGCAATATGCACGAGAATGGTTGTTATATAACTGGCAACACTGTACGTAAGTAACTATCCTGTAAGGCAACAATAAATTTACAAGATAAATTACTGTACTATATATGATAACCTGAAATAAAACTAAGTCTTTGACTTTAGTAAGGACTTGGAGAAACAATATAAATGAATGTTTCGAGGTAGTAAAATATAAAGAGGATGTAGGGATGTCTGTACCCTGTACTCTAGTGAGGATAAGGGCAAGAGTTGTCCTACTGGAATCTAGATAATTAACTGCAGAGTTACCATTCCTTGTGCTCTGTAAAAGAATAGTAAACTCCCTACCTGAGCAGTTAATCATGAACTTTGAACGAAGGCTTAGGGGTGCAGGGAGTGTCACCACTGTGACGAGAACGGCTATACACGTCCCGAATGTATAACACAGTTCTGGATGCGAAAGGATCTCTAGTCCAATACTTCCTCCTAAGTTCGTAATACAAAGTGGAACATAATAGTTCGAAGACAAATCAAAGTACCAGATAAGTACCCGAGGGGGTGATCTGCCTGAGTGAGTCCTCTCTGTTGGGACAAAATTAATGTGGACAAAAAGATATAGCAATAGCTTAGAAGACTAACCATTGCGAGCATGAATTTGTGCATAAAACATCACGTAATTAAAGTTAATCTAATAAACAGATCACAAATTTTTACACCTGCAAAGTACATGTGTTCAGTTACCAGTATGTAAATCTCAAAATTAATTTAAAAAAAATACAAAGTATAAAAGCCAAGTATAACAACTAAACACAACATTAAGCAAGGGTTACTAGGAACTGCTCCTCAGACCAGCTCCTGGACAGCTGCTGGGACAGCTTCCCGGACAGCTCCTAGGACAGGCCCCAAATTTATGTGACGGGTTGTGGTATCGCAGCTATACTGAACCAAGATGGTATGGCTCTCCCTCACACAAATAAAAAAATGCTGCTATTGGCCTTGCAGTGTGTAAGTCGCAGGTGGAAACAAATGAAAATCATCAAATAAATAATTAAAACAATTTACTGAAATATTAATGAACAAAAATGGCACCTGAAAATACTTGGCTATTATGTAATGCAAAGGTGAACAAGTTAATATGAATAAAAGTAAATGAAAGTTTAAGCAATGAATACAAAGCATAAAGATATACTGGTGTACTGAAGACAGCTACCATACCACCATGGCATCAGTCACACGACGTTGGCTGAAGGCGGACGACGGGTGAGAGACACCAAGGTGATCCTAGAGCACTAAGGGAGAGACTGGCTCTCCAGGGAGGCGGCGCCCTTTATATAGTCCGGCGGTGATGACTCATCCGGTGTCAACACAAGGTGGACATCTGGTCAACTAGCAAACTGCTCGTTTGTGGCTGGCGGTGCCTTTGTGTTGAGCTGCACCACTGCCAGTTGAAGGCGGCTAACTGCTTGTTTGTGGAGGCAAACTACTGGTTAGCAGAGGCGCCCGGCTTGCCTCTGAGTCGTACCAGGCCGTGCCAGGCCCTGGGGGGTACGGAGAGGTGGCAGGACTGATGACTCATCTGGGCTGGTGTAGATGTAGACTTCCAGTGCAGAGGCATTGAAGGTGAAGGGAAAAGGCAGTTCCACTGCTATGCAGGGGATTCATGTGACATGTTCAGCCTTAACATGTTATGTGTTCTTCATCATGTTCAGCCTTAACATGTTATGTGTTCTTCATCATGTTCAGTCTTAACATGCTATGTGTTCTTCATCATGTTCAGTCTTAACATGCTATATGTTCATCATGTTCAGCCTTAACATGTTAAGTGTGTCGGAAAACCCGACACCATTTAATAATATTACATACAATAGGCAGATAATATTGCTGCTGCCGTTGTATACACAAGTTAACCCATAGAAAATGTAGCTTGTAGTGGAATTTCCTGTCAATAGAAAACGGGATATCATTGCCACATAGCACTAAAAATTCACGAGCTATTCTGTTGGGAATTATTTTTAAATACAGTAGTCTTTGGACTTATTACATCCTAAAAACATCACATATGAATTAACTTAATTATCAGTATCAAAATAAAGTAAATGTGACCATTCTATCGCTTATTGACATCTGGACAAAGTGAGCCAGGAGCGTTAGTAGTGGTGAGGTCAGCCATTGTTAAGATGAGAGGCGCTAGTCAGCAAATTCAGCTCCTATAAATTTTCTTGGACCAAGTGTTATGGAGATCAAATTAGTGTTCTTCCATCATCAACACACTGTCAACATATACAAGGGAAGTGTCTTACCGAAACCCGTTTATCTAATTATTTCAGGTCTTTTAATGTTAGGTAGGTATTGGGCGAACCGGTTAGCATGAGAAAGAGCCTCTAAATACAGGTAATTTAGCCTTGGCCCTTATCTTATATAATATACAGTGTTTTCTCTGATATAGCTGTCATATATTAGGATTCCGGCTTTACAGCTAGTGCCCTTTGACAGGAACAAGAAGAGGAAGCAAGAATTAATCTTGGTACATCAGTTACTTGGGTGATGGAAGCTAACCTCTCACGAGGATAATTTGGTGTCTACATCCTAGTTATACCTGGTGGACTAAGCCTGCTGTACAATAAGATAAGGCACCCCCAATTTTATGTACTTATATATGTAGTTTAATACTGTAGTTTGATTGGCTGCATATATATAAATTTAATATAAACCCCCCTAATATGTAAGGATCGATTTGTGAGAAATATTGCAGAAATACAGTCCTTTTAACATCATAGAAATTGCTATCGAAATATATAAATTAATGTAAATATAAATTCTATATAAATTCATATAAATTAAATATAAATCTCACAAGTCGGTTCCCACAAAGTGTTCTTCATCATGTTCAGTCTTAACATGTTATGTGTCTCACGCCTGGATAAGCAATGTCTGAAGAAGCCTGACTCAGAAATGAGGTTGACCTGAGGGTGAAGGGTTTACCCTTGTAATTATTGTGTTTGAAGATGTCTGGGATCTGTGGGTTCCATCAGCTGCAATCTCAATCATTCTTAAACATTAATAAATAACAGAGGACTCAATGGTAATGTGGTAAACCCAGAAGTATCGACTCGTAAGACTAAATTCATACATTAATTGATGGACAGTTTATCATATTATTCAAAATCACTCTATATAAATATCATAAAAACGCCTCCTCTGCATGAGTTCTCTGGTTGGGGGAGTCGGGGGGGGGGGGGGGGGGGGAAACACCTGGGACTTCACTATCAACTATTCAGCCCAAGCCCAAGCTTCGTCTTGAGGCAAAGCTCAACGCCTTAAGCCATACTGATGTTCTGTCCACAGAGCATTCTCTCTCTCAAATTATATACACTGATGGTTCCCTACACCGCACCACGGGTGCAGCTGGAAGTGCAGTTGTCCTGACAATGGGCGATGGCCTATACTTTGAGTGGGGAGTCCGTATATACAACTGGGCCTCTACCCTTCAGACTGAACTATTTGCCTTGATCCTTGCACTGAAATGTATACAAGTCTCAAAACTTGATACATTAATTGTAAGTGACTCCTTATCATCCTTAAATGCTCTCAACTCTTTAAGACATAACTGTAGCATGCTTGTGTCCGAAGCTAGACACAAATACAACAAAATTATTAAGGATGGTAACAGAGTCCATTTCATGTGGTCTCCATCTCATGTTGGGCTCCGAATGCATGATAGAGCTGATAAGTTAGCCAAAGAATCTGCCTTTAAAGGAGCCGTTGAGTGTAACCTTGGATTGTCAATGAGCAATCTGAGAACAGCAGTACACCGAGAACTTCAACAAGATCTTGTAGATCTGAGGCAAAGTGAAATTGACACCAGTAATTCCATCTATCATCATACTATCATGCAAGAGGACCACACTTCTATGGATCATCCAATAAAATCAGCAGACTTCTAGATGTTACTACCGCTCGGCTTAGACTCGGTTACAAGTATCTCTGGGAATTCTCATTATCTGCTGATGTAGACCTGACCAAATGTAAACCGTGTCAACAAAATTATTCGCACACCCTCCGTCACTATGTGATGGAGTGCGAAAAGATACGTGAATTTAGAGACAATTCTATAACCAATGTTCCAGCGATGTGTAAATATTTCATTCAAAATGATCTGCTACCAGAAATTTTAGCCAAATATCCCCAGTTGGCTAACTGTAGGTAGTAACTAAGTGATTGTAACCTATCCACCGCTGCCCACTGGATGGGGGGCGGTATGCAGGACAAACATATAAATTTTGACACTAGCTCTCCACATATGTCAGTTGCTTAATTTAGAACCTGTACTTGAGGTCGATCTCGAATCCATTGTTGATGTGATGACTTATATTGAATTTTGTAACTAGCTCATCAAGATTGTAACTTGCTTAGCTAAATGAATTGTGGGGTTCAGTCCCTGAGCCCATTATGTGCCTCTGTAACCCTTTCCACTATCGCCCACAAGATGGGTATGGCGTGCATAATAAATGAACTAAACTAACTATCAACTATTAACACAAAGGGACGAGGAAGACATTTGAAACCTCTTGAACAGCATCCCCTGTCCTGCCTGTGGTGGAGAAAAAGATATCACATCCTACTATAGAGCGGATAGGGGTATCTGGGACGTCAACCTGTTCTCTTAAGAAGAACGTACCTTTTCGATCATATGCATTACGGCCAAAAATCGCCGTACTAGAAAATGGAATTTCATTTTCCAAAAAAAAAAATGGACCCAAAGCACCAAGTTTTGGGTCCACTGGTAGGTTAGGAGAGTAGCAAATTCTCCTAAGGTTTCAAAACGTCATGAAAACCATTTATTTAATGTGTCCTCTCCTAAACTAACAGACTAAGCCAGAGTACCCAAAGCAAAAAACGGGATAGTACGTCACTTTCGCAAGTCACTTTCCTTTTCTAGTATGACAATTTTTAGCCTTTGTTACGGACCCGAGTCCAGCGTCCGAGCACAGAGCAGTGACGACAACGCCATCTGTGGGTCAGCTCCTGAAACCCCCTCCAAATGGTCGACACCATCTAGTGAGGACGAGGTATACCGGCCACAGGGGCTGGTTTCCCGTCTTGATCAGCTCGTAACATAGCTGCTGCTGACCTCTGGTGAGGTGGCGCTTAGACAGCAACGCCATCTATGGAGTGGATAGGTGGACGTTTGTGTCTAAGCCTGTAAGTGAGGTGCCGTAGAGTGTCCCCAACACTAATTTTAGACGTGTAATACTAATACGTGTAATACACGTATTACGTGTAATACGTGTAATACAACTAATGACGTGTCTGATTACAGAGTCGACCTGGGACTGCAGTATCGGATGATGATCAGTCTACCCAAGGCAGCCAAAGTCTCTCCACGTGTTTGCTGCAGAAGCTGTGAGTTGCTCCCAGATGAACACTGCTGAGAATGTTAGCCTGCCTGTCACGTGGCAGAGTTGAGGAATCGTCGTACCCGGGGGTTGACTGGTGAAAGAGACTAGCCACTGTGGTGAGGAGAGTGATCTGTGGAATCACACGAGGCTCCTGCCTAGGGCTCGCAACCCTAGTATCGGTCGTGGAGTGGCCTACGCAGCGAAGCTGATTGGAACCTGCCAACTACAGCCTGGATTTGTGGTTGAAGGCCTCCACGACAGTGCACCCAGTGGGACTCTGATTTGGCTGGCCAGTGGCCAGGGTAGACTCGCCTAGAGAATCGAAGGATTCATAGTGAGGCCACAAGAAGAGAACCAGGGCTAAGCATCGTTGAGCACCGTGGAGCATCCTGTGTCTTCAGAGGAAGACCATTCTGTACATTATAGTGTTTATAACCCCGTGTGACTCTTTATATATTTATTTATGATGGTGGTGATTATATATATTTAATTTAGTGCGTTTGTATCCCTTTCCCCTTTAATTTACTTGCGTTACAGAACACACCCCTTGAAAGCCAGTACTAACTTGGGGCCGGTTACCCAAACTCAAATAAGATCAGAGAAGAACCCAGTTGCGACCCAATAGGGCCGTAACAGCCTTAGTGCGCATACGAGTGAAAAACTACGTAATTTTTAAGTGGATGGGTTGTGCTAGCAACAGCTTCTACCCCCAGCAAACAATTTAAGGTTGTCATAACGTACCTGGAATGTGTTTGAAAGCGTTGACAACATTTGTTTTTATGTAATAGCTAAGTTATTGTGTGTAGTCGTAAATAGGTTGCCATAACATACTGCACAATGTTGGTAAAACAAAATGTAAGACCTTGTGGTAACCTTAAATGTTGCACAAAAGTCGTTTTTGTGATTGATGGTATAAATACAAAATGTAGAAATATATAACAAATATATTTCTATATTTAGTAGAAATAAAGCAAGAGCATAATAAAAGTGGGTTCAACATTTTTTCTTCACTATTTTCACTTAATGGAGAATCCATAGTTTTGGTTGTTGGTTGTTGGTGGTTGATAGCTGTGGTGTTTGGTGGTGGTGGTGGTTGTTGATAGTTGTGGTGGTTGGTGGTGATGCTTGTTGACAGTTGTGGTGGTTGGTGGTGGTGGTGCTTGTTGATAGTTGTGGTGGTTGGTGGGGGTGGTGCTTGTTGATAGTTGTGGTGGTTGGTGGTGGTGGTGCTTGTTGATAGTTGTGGTGGTTGGTGGGGGTGGTGCTTGTTGATAGTTGTGGTGGTTGGTGGTGCTGAGTGTTGATGCTTGTAGTGGTTGGTGGTGGTGAAGGTGGCTGTTAATAGTTTTGGTGGAGGTAGTTGTTGATAGTTGTGGTGGTTGGTGATGGTTGTTATTGATAGTTGTGGTGGTTGTTGTTGACACCTGTGTTGGTTGGTGGTGGTGGTGGTGATAGTTGTTGATATTTGTGGCGGTGGTGCTTGTTGATAGTTGTGGTGGTTGGTGGTGGTGGTGCTGAGTGTTGATAGCTGTGGTGTTTGGTGGTGGTGCTTGTTGATAGTTGTGGTGGTTGTTATTGATAGTTGTGGTGGTTGGTGGTGGTGGTGCTTGTTGATAGTTGTGGTGGTTGGTGGTGGTTGTTATTGATACTTGTGGTGGTTGGTGGTGGTGGTGCTGAGTGTTGATGCTTGTAGTGGTTGGTGATGGTGAAGGTGGCTGTTAATAGTTTTGGTTGTTGGTGGAGGTGGTTGTTGATAGTTGTGGTGGTTGGTGGTGGTTGTTATTGATAGTTGTGGTGGTTGATGATGGTTGTTCCTGATACCTGTGTTTGATGGTGGTGGTGATGGTTGTTGATATTTGTGGTGGTGGTGGTTGTTGATAGTTATGGTGGTTGGTGGTGGTGGTGGTGGTTGTTGATAGTTGTGGTGGTTGGTTGTTGGTGGTAGCCGTTGATAGTTATGGCAGTATGGTGTGGGTGTCGTGTGGGTGTGACAGTATGGTGTGGGTGTGGCGGTATGGTGTGGGTGTAGTGGTATGGTGTGGGTGTGGTGTGAGTGTGGCTGTGTGGTATTATGGTGTGGGTATGGTATGGTGTGGGTGTGGTGCAGGTGTGGTGTGGGTGTAGTGGTGTGGTGTGGGTGTAGTGGTATGGTGTGGGTGTAGTGGTATGGTGTGGATGTAGTGGTATGGTGTGGGTGTGGTGTGGGTGTAGTGGTATGGTGTGGGTGTGGTGTGAGTGTGGCAGTGTGGTATTATGGTGTGGGTATGGTGTGGTGCAGGTGTGGGGGTGGTGGTATGGTGTGGGTGTGGTGCAGGTGTGGTGTGGGAGGTGGGTGTGTGGCGGTATGGTGTGGGGTGTGGCGGTATGATATGCAACATGTAAATGATTTAGGAATAATGATATCTGATGACCTAACGTTTAGGGAGCATAACCAAACAAATGTTGCATCAGCCAGAAAAATGATAGGGTGGTTTACGAGAACTTTAAAATCCAGGGATCCCATCACAATGGTTGTACTCCTCAGATCACTTGTGCTGTCCCGTCTTGAGTACTGCTCAGTACTCACTTTCCTCTTCAGAGCATGAGGGACTGCTGAAATAGAGGGAGTACAGAGAACATATATGGCGTACACTGACGAAATAAAGCACCTAAATTATTGGGAATGTTGTTGGAAATTTCCGACCCCCCAAATTGCTAACCCCTGATATAATAAACTTAATTCGTTATGTCGGAAAGCTAACCATACTAACTTTATTAATTTTCCAGTGAGGAAAGATCTAGAAGCTCCCTGGAAAGCATGAAGGAGTATTGTGTCAGCTAACATTGGCGACGTAACTATTATTTCTCCCAAATTCTTAATTCTTCCAGTCTACAATTTAATTATACTTTAAAAGTATTATATTTGACTGGATTCATTTAAAGCTTAGATAGAACTACGTAACTTTCTCCTCGAGGCTAAATATGCCTGACGTGACTGTAACTGGAGCCAGCCTTTAATCTCACTTACTGGTTAAATGCTGGTCGTTATTAAGCCAATATATACAGAAACAACAGTTCTGCTGTGTAACCTTCAGTACAATTCCTAGAGATTTAAACGTTTGACCATTTAGATATCACGAACTCAAGGACACTGTACCCTCTGTGTTATACTGCAAAACTCTGAAACGCCGCCACCACCTGCTATCAGAGTACATCCCTCAATTGACTGGAAGCAGGGTGCCAAGGGTTAAGCTTTACATTAAGTGTGGTAATTAAAACAGAGTATAACGGGATTATCTTAGTTATTAAATAAATGCTTGTAGGCTTGCAGAGAGCCCTAGTCTTAAGCATGGGGTTATAAGCCCAGTACCAATGTAAAATAACCGTTGGGGAGGGGGGATTAATTGCACTAAACATCATAATCTTCTATACAAAATTTATTGAAAATCAAAGGTTATCAAATAAAAATAAAAATTAATAAAACCCAATTGGAACACTTACTAACAATATTACACTAACGGGGGCAATTGGTAATTTAACTACTACAATTAATGTGGATTCCTACACTATAATAAACTCAGAAACACAAACATTTACCTTAAATATCACAGACAGACCAGTTGTTAATTCTTGCCCTCTGGAGGAGGAGAGGTGTTTACCCAACCCGTCCTATTATCAATCATGGTTAATTTCTTATGTTAAAATTAACGTCAATTGAGATTAATGAATAAGTCTTGTATGTTAGCAAAGAAGCATATGACTTCAATAAGATCTGAAATAGGTAAAACATGTTTCGTCACTGGAAATAGGTATCTACCCTACTTGTTTGTTAAATCATGTAAATTAGTGAAAAACAAGTGCTACTGAATATTGTAATTAGCCTGGCTCGAGCATTTAGATTATTCCCAAGTGTTTTGGGATAATAGAGTCACCTTAAGTGACAAATGCAGGATTTTAGCATTAATCATTTTCAAAGAGTAACCTGGCCCCTAGCGTAGGTCTGCCTGTGAGAGGTCAGTGTGGAGAGGAAGAGTTAGTGTGGTTTGCGACATCCTGGGAGTTTGACTACCAAGAGTTAGTGTGGTAGTTTGACTCTCAGGATGTCGCAAACCACACTAACTCTTCCTCTCCACACTGACCTCTCACAGGCTGACCTAGGCTAGGGGCCAGGTTACTCTTTGAAAATGATTAATGCTAAAATCCTGCATTTGTCACTTAAGGTGACTCTATTATCCCAAAACACTTGGGAATAATCTAAATGCTCGAGCCAGGCTAATTACAATATTCAGTAGCACTTGTATTTCACTAATTTACATGATTTAACAAACAAGTAGGGTAGATACCTATTTTCCAGTGACGAAACATGTTTTACCTATTTCAGATCTTATTGAAGTCATATGCTTCTTTGCTAACATACAAGACTTATTCATTAATCTCAGTTGACGTTAATTTTAACGTAAGAACTTAACCATGATTGATAATTCCTCCTAATTCTGTAATATCTTTCATAATTCTCCTAGTTTGATGACTCGTCATGGGGGGCGAGTGGCGCTACCGTCTACACATGAGACTAATCCCTTGGGATGACCCAGGCGTACTAGTCAGGTCACTTACTGCCATCTCTCTCTCTCTCAATATTCTTATAACATTCATATCCTCCCTTCTAGTGACTAAAACATTTCATGTTAGATCTTATGGACTTTCTATATTAACAGTCCTACTGTTACAACCCCCTCGCTCAAGTATTTAAGAAACTGTGTGTTAAACTATTTAGCATGCAGTTTCTTATCCCAAATCCCCTACTCTATAATTACCAATCTGAACCAAAGCCTCCAAAAATAACAAAACAATCATATCTAATCATCAGTGACAACCAGCAGGTTGTATAACAATAATCCTTAACATACAATTAAAAAATCCAGGGACATGAATTTCGACTATGTTGTTGACAGCCCAGTAATCTTCCCAATTTCTGAGAATAAAAACATCCTATCCCTGAACTGATAAAACTAAATGCAATATTCCTAATCCTTCAACCAAAAGCGTGCTCCATCTAGAACACGAATTTAAACAAAGACTGAAATCTCAGTCTTTCAGGAGAGGAACACTGAACTCCTCAAAGTTCATCCAGGTGTTCCACTCGCCCAATTATTCAAATATTTAAGGTCCACATGACCTTCTTTAAGATTAAAGAATCAAACACAATATCAATTATTAATGAACACTACGTCTACTATCACAGTACTTAGCTGAAATTACAGCAAAAACTATACACACTAAGAGTGTCAATTGTTTATTCAGTTCGTCCCTCTTGCTCTCAGAGCACAGAACACGACCTGACAAAAAAATTCCTAGTATCTTATGTTCTAGGCGCCGTGCAATATATTTTCAATAGACAGTGATATTTAACAAAATTTTCATATTTCCTTCCTCCAGAATTTTTAATGACTTTTTTGCTTGGTTTCAACATTTAAACACTATTATTCCAGACTCATGGTCATAGGTATTCTGAAGCATTACGTTAATATTATAGAGCAGAGATGACATTTACTTTTCTTTTTCCACCATTGACCATGAACGCCAAAAAAAAATATCGATGTTAGAATCCTGACGATTAGTTGATTGTAGTTTCACGACCAAAAGGTGCTGACTGTAGAGAGTCCTGGGCCTTTTCGTACTTCATTCCAGTTACCGCTGAAGGACAACAGACTGTCCTTGAATTGAGTGTTGAGTGACCGCTGTGGCTGGACCAGTGACAGCCCGTGACTGGCTGTCGCCGGTCGGGCGAACCTCGCTAAAGAGACGCGACTCATTACTCGTCTTGTTGCCCACAAAACAGTCTTGATAGAAGAGACTGAACCAGCAGCTGAACCGCGAGAGTGCAGGACTTTGACGCACAACTCTGTCTCGTGACGGAGGTAGCTGCAGAAGAGCGTTGAGGTGGGTGGCGTGTTGACAACACAAGTGGCTCCCAATCTTCACTCACCATGGTTCACTTCATCTCAGGCGTTTCTTGATGACACCAGACTACTAGACCGTAAACACCATGCGTGTATACCCTTGTTCAGTTAACCTTGGGCCGAGGGAGGCTGTGGCCCCCTTCTATGGCGAGTCGACTATACTCTGTAGGGAGCCCGTGTCGGTCCGCCTCGTTCCGCTTGCGTTACAATAGACGACGTAACCATGGAGCCATAGACGAGAATAATTAGTACAGCTACATGCTGGTTCCCTCTTCGATTTTCCTACATTTACTTCCGGTCCGCTTGCAGTCTTGACGACGCAGCTGGTGAGTGGTGATGACGTCGAGACAACTACCACCGATGATGTAAAACGTTGACATCTGGTGACTGCATCCTTGTAGACAGCATACTGAGCCAAGACAGCCTCGTTAGTGACGTGAGGCGCTGGCTGGGTGACTGGTGTATTGTCACCAACCCTAAGTAATCATGTGGTTAGTTATTGGGTCTGGTGGGGGAGGACTTTGTGTAACGTGCCTCCCCCTTGATCTTCTCAGATAGGGTTCACGTGTGGCTGGGACAACTGGGCAGGTGTACAAATCAGACCTGGGAAAAGACAGACAACAACATGGCGGAAGCATGGATATAACTCTGGGTTTGTTGGAAATTGGAAACCCCAGAGCTATCTAAAGTCTACTATCTGAGTTAAGTACAGTTAAGAAATCTACATCATTATTGTCTCAACAGGACAATCTAATGAATTCTAAATTATACTAACTAAGGGAGTTACTTTAACCTTTACTGTACAGTGCGAGATCTTGTTACCATGGGGTGACGAGAGTGCACTTAACTACTGATGAGAGATGACAGAGGGTCATTCTCCCCATCTCACTCATAACTTGAGTTATCAGCCAGCTTTGCTGAGTCAGGAATTAGGCTTGCTGAAGGCAATTCTAGTTCCTCCCTAGCATGATAAATCTTCAACTTATTAATGTGGACAGTTTTTTCCACCTGATCCTCAAAGACCCTCATTATGACAAAATTGACAGGGTCTGCTTTATTAATTAATCATTCTGTACGGCCCCCGCCATCTTGGAGCTAGTTTCCTACTCTGAATGGCGGGTGCCGCTTCATTTATTCTCAAGACAAGGCTGCTCTCCTTCAATTCCAGAGGTCGTACATTCCTGTCATAATAGTGAGCATATCTACCCCGTGATTTTCTTGAAGCCTCCGCTGCAATTCTCCAAGCATTCCTCATTTTATTGAGAACTTCTGAAGGATAGTCACTCCCTATGAAACATTGTGTCTGTTAAGCAGACCTGATGGGAAATTGCATGACTGACCAGTGAATAAAAGAAGGGCTTGGGTATTAATAGACTGGTGGATAGCAATATTCAGAGCCAGTTGAACATAGGGCAGGTGTTCGTCTCATGAGTTTGTATCGCGTTCAGCAAGGATTGCAAGCAAATCCTTAACTGAACGGTTGGTACGTTCTGTCATCCTGTTTGCCTGAGGGTGGTAAGCTATTGTAAAGGCTGAAGTTGTCTCCAATATTTTACAATCTTCCCTAAATATGTACCCGTTAAATTCCTGACCTCGATCCGAAACTAAAACTTTAAACGGCCCAAATACAGTTACAAATAAGAACATAAGAACATAAGAATGAAGTTAACTGCAGAAGGCCTACTGGCCCATACGAGACAGTTCCTATTTATAACCACCCAATCGCATTCATATATATGTCTAAGTTACGCTTGAAACAATCAAGGGACCCTACTCATGTTACGCGGTAATTGGTTCCACAAATCAACAACCCTTATTAAAGTACACTTTCTTATGCCAATTCATCTACTTGTAAACTTCTATCATATTATTCCCAATTCTTCGCTTTTCTATAGAATGTAAATTAAGGGTTTTCAATCTCTTCATATCGAATATTTGTAACTTGTGGGATTAACTTTGTCCTCCTTGGCTGGACGCTCTCCGGTGAACTTGTGTACAGTGTATGTAGGTACGGCGACCAAAACTGTACTGCATAATCTAAATGAGGCCTCAACACCCAGATACATGAAGAATAACATCACGTATTGGACCAATTGGACTAAAGCTTAGACCAACTTTACTAGTTAGAACCAGGTATTTTACTACTAGACCAACACGTCTGTCAGGCCAGCTGGTGTTAAATATTAAGGTGACACTTGTCCTTATAAAAAGTGGCCAAAAGTGGCCTTATAAAGGTGCGGACCATGTGTGTACAGAAGTAGACTACGTCCAACTCCTCTTCCAAGCTTATAGCTTTCCCTTCTCAAAGATCATAGCCATGGAACATGCCAATGTGTGTACAACTATGTCGCTAATTACTGCTGGGCAATCAGGAGATAAAAATTTAGTAATGGTAAGCAGTCAATTTTCTCTGGATTGATGGGATGGGATGAGAGGGAGGAGGGGGGGGGGTGAAAATCGAAAGGGAGGTGCGAGAGAGAGAGAGAAGTGAGAGAGCAGGCGAGCCTGCAACACCGTCGTGACGTTGGTGGTCTTACTGTTATGTACAAGGCCAACATTCTCAAAGTTCCAGACTTGGCCCAACTCTTTGGACAACCAGTAGTTGGCACCTATGGCACTAGACTCTCAAGCCTTTAACAGTCTCATGCTGGAACTGCCTTTCTCAAGAACATCACCCCATCAGCGATCAATCACTCCTAGGCTGACTCGCATCTGGAACTTGTTCGCTCAACAAGTTGATACACGAGAGATCAGGTCAAGTGATCACATGAAGGCTCTGGCACACAGTTGGTTACAGGCTCATAAATAATGTGGGAACCGACCTGTGAGATTTATATTTATTTAATTTATATGAATATATATAGAATTTATATTTACGTTAATTTATATACTTCGATAGCAATTTGTATAATGTTAAGTGGACTGTATTTCTGCAATAATCTCATAATCTCACAAATCGATCCTCTACACATTAGGGGGGGTTTATTAGTTTTATATATATGCAGCCAATCAAACTACAGTAATAGCTACATACATTGATGAGGTTCCTTATCTTATAGTACAGCAGGTTAGTCCACCAGGTATAACTAGGGTGTAGACACCAAATTATCCTCTTTGAGTTAGCTTCCATCACCCAGTAACTGGTGCACATAATCTTGC
Source organism: Procambarus clarkii (assembly GCF_020424385.1). Lineage (NCBI taxonomy): Eukaryota > Metazoa > Arthropoda > Malacostraca > Decapoda > Cambaridae > Procambarus > Procambarus clarkii. The sequence goes on from NW_025552456.1 coordinate 78,475, forward strand.
ATCCTCGTCTTGACCTGTCAAAAGTGCGCTAGCTGTGAAGCCAGAATCCTATATATGACAAGTATATCAGAGAAAACAGTACATGGAACATGAGGACCTGGCTTAATTACCTTTAGTTTGAGGCTTCCATGTGATCTAACCGGATAACCCTACCCAATGACATTAATGGCCACTAATGATAGATAATGGGTTTCGGATAGACACTTAACTTGAATTTGTAGACAGCGTGTTGATAATGGTACACTTTTAGTTTCCATAACACTACGTCCAAGTAAATTTAACAGGAGCCGAATTTGCTCCCGTGTGAGCCTCTGGTCTAGTATAAACAACAATGGCTGCCCTCCTCCTCACTCTGACGCCTGGCTTACATTGTCCACATTTCAGAAAGTGATAGAAGGGTCACATTTACTCTACTTTAATATTGATAATTAAGTTAATTTATATAAGATGTTTTTATGATGGTAAAGTCCAAAGACTAATGTATTTAAGAACAATTCCCAGCAGAATAGCTGGTGAATTATAATAGTATGTGGTGATGATATCCCGTTTTCTATAGACGGTAATTCCACTACAAGTTACGTTTTCTATGGGTAACTTGCTTATACAACAGCAATTATCTGTATGATTATTAAATGGGGTCGGATTTTCCGACATAATTCCCCAGGGGCTGCTCACGGGTCGAAGTCCTAATTAGAACAGACGAACACCGATACTCCTCCTTCGAATTATTACATTAATTTGATGTTAGTAGTTAGTAATCACACATTTGTGCGTCTGTTCGTGCAGGACGGATGTCCCGTACTAGAGTTGCAGGGGTTAGAAGTCTAATGCGATTTCATTTCCCTGTCAACTCTTGAAAGGCTAATATTCAAGCCTTATTACATATTATTTAACCCAGAAGACTGGATGTGATCAAGTACTACAGTCAAGTATGATTCAGGGACTGCAGTGAGATCAGTGACATTAGATATAACTTGAAGTTTCTTCAGGTAACTGGTCACTGATATATAAACACTGAGGCCCATGGAATACATCTTGATTAAATAATAAATGTATCAAATCAGTCATCAGATTTATTAGGGTTTAATTTAGTTAATTGATTCAGATGATTGAATAGCTCATCATTAAAGTAAAGTATGGTTCTGAGACTGCAGTGGGTTCAGTGACATTGGTCGCAGTGACTTGTAGCTGTTTTAGGCTACTGTTCACTGATTTGCCACTGAGGCCTCATGAACTCATCTTCAGCTTCAAATGATGATACTAACATCAACCTCTGTTACTATAGTCAGCTGTAATCTCCTTAGTATAATGCTACTGGAGAAATATAATCAGCTGACAAATTTAGATTTCTACTGGTATTGTTTATCTGCAGGCATAGGTCTCCTCAGGCTTGATACTGGGCCTGAGAGTAATTTACCTCCTGCAGAGTTTAACATGGTTATACCCTGATATTTAGTAGGGCTACCGATGAATCGATGGCAATAGTCTGTCCCAACAAGGAGACCGAAGTCAGTGAGGTGATCAGACTTAATATTATCTGCCAATTTTATTCCTCTATTTCTCAGGAATTTGGCTGTTGCTCTCAGACCTTGAACTTGTAGGTCTACTGGTATTTTGTCCACCACAATGGCTTGTACTCGACAGACGTACCTGCCTAAGCGTACTGATGGCTGTACCACCTGGTAGACTTGAGGTCCTGCATCTGTTACAAACCCTGAGATGTTGAATGACATCTGGGCTACAGGCCTTAATTGTAATTCATCTGCCAACTTTTTAGTGATATATGTTCTCTGGGATCCTTGGTCAAACAACCCACGGGTATGGACCTTGGCCCTCTTATTCAGGATGGTAATTTGGGCAGTAGGCAAAGTCGTATTACCTTTAGACTTTGCCGATTGGACACTCTTTGTTTGTTGCACCTTGCAGTACTGTACTGTGGTGGGAATGCTATCTTCCACCTTGGGGTTTGGAGACGTTGTTTTGGTGTCTCTGCACAATGCTGCATGGTGCTGACCTTTGTTACACCTATTACAGGTGTGTAATTGGGTCTCACAATCCTTGATGTTATGTTTCCTGAGGCACCTCGTGCAATGTTGCAAATCTTTGAGTCGCTCAACACGGGCGTCACTATCAGGAAAATTAGGGCAGTGGTACATTGAATGTTTCTCATTGCAGAACAAACATGTTCCATAGCTTCCTGTACCCTTTGGTGTCACGTTCTTGGGTGACACAGTAACTATAGGCTTGGAGGGTCCCACTGCATATACGCCCACACTGCCACTGTTCCACTTTGGTGTTGAATTATATTGTCTAGATTGATTTGGTGTACCTTTGGTACTCTGTGGTTTACTATTATTGGTTTCTGAGGGTTTACTTGGTGGTTTTAATTTGTCATGTGTTCGTAATTGATGAACTACTGACTTTAAACCTTCAGATATTTCATTCATGGATAAGATGCTTTTATTGTAATGAGCACTCATTTGTCTCAATATGTCCCTAGGTATTTTCTCCTGGACAATTATTTTCAAGACCCACTCAGCCCCGTTTGTATCTGCTGTCAGGCTGAGGGCATTGATCAATGATTCTACCTCCAGCTTGAAGACTTGGAGTGAATCAGCTGAAGCCTCCGGTGGGGGTAAATGCAACAGCTCATGAACTAAATGTGATGTTCTTACTTCTGGATCAGCATAATTATCCTTGAGGAGTTTTACTGCCAGATCATAGCCGTCATTAGTTAATCTCAGATGGGATACTACTGTTTTAGCCTCACCTGATAATTGGCCTTGCAAATAAGAGAATTTACTACTCTTTGGTAAAGATTGTTTTGAGTCTACAAGGTCAACGAATTTGTTCCAAAATTCATCCCAATCTTCCTCATCTTTTCCTGAGAAAGTGGGTAAATTAATTGGAGGGAGTCGAGCTTCTGCTTGACTCGTATTAGATGCAACTGTTGTTGTTGTTGCTGTTGCCTTGTTCTGGGCAATTAATTTGACATAAGGCTGTAACGTGGCCTGAGTGTGATCTTCATAATTCGCAAGATCAACCATAATGTCGTCTATTTCTGTTTCTGATAAATTGGTGTTGGCAAGTTCAGCCACATATGTTGCTATTTGACATTTGATTTGCTCAAATTTACCTGCAGCTGCTTGATAATAGCTTTCCAGGTCAGCATAATCAACTTGAGATTGTTGTGACAAATCTTCACATTTCTTGATCTGTCTTGTTAAGTGGCCTTTAAGACCTGCAAGGGTTCTTTTCATTCTCCCTGCATTATCCATCCTGGCTAGTTGGTGAAGCCTTGTGGGGCTTGTATTTGGGCTGCTCATAATACTGAACAAGCACTGATGGTAGCCTAGGGTTAAATTCTGCACTCACTAGGCAATAATCCTACCTCTACTAGAGGTTAGCACTTAAAATTAATACACATTATATATATACAATCATACACACTAATGATTTGAGTGATAAACCAGTGTCACTGGAAGTACCTTTAGGTTAGCTCTTCTATATCACCCTAGGATGGTAGAGACACTAATTAATCACTCAAAGGTGTAATGATCATAAGTAAATTATTATATATACAACTCAACTCGAGTTGATAAAAATTACACCCAAAATAGGGTCTGGACCATTCATTAATGGTGTTAGGTTGATCAATATAGTACAACTGACTATGGTAATAATGGGACTAGGATGAACGATAATAGTTCAACTAGTCAATGGTTTTATCCTACCCTGTTGTGGGTTGGCAATTAGTAAATATTATACTGTGATCACTAGTGCAATATATTAAATAATTCTCTATTTTGGAGAAATAATATACACAATTATTGTTAATAGCCTCTTAATTAGCCTCTATGAAACTTCTAATATTATCTAGAAGTATTAAATGTTATTAGTGACCTCGCGAAATAAACTCCACAAAATTCGTAGATAATCTCTCGCGAAATGTAACACCACGAAATCCGTGAACAATCTCGCGAAGACACAGTCACTAATTTGGCTGGTTTCTATATTAGCGCTGTCATTTCACAGAATAACACGCCACCAAATCTGTGGGTGTGCATGAAACCGCTGACTAAGGCTGAACTCGGCTGAGGGAGGCTCCTGAGCTCCCACGAGGCATCGCCGCTGTCTATGACTGGCTGGCTTTGTTTAAATAACACTGCACTAGTTTATTTAATGAATCCACTGGTTAACTGGTTCATCCGGTACTAAGATGACCAAATGTGGGTTCAAAGGATCAAATAATCCGTCATCCGGTTCGAAGATGACCAAATAATGTGGGAACCGACCTGTGAGATTTATATTTATTTAATTTATATGAATATATATAGAATTTATATTTACGTTAATTTATATACTTCGATAGCAATTTGTATAATGTTAAGTGGACTGTATTTCTGCAATAATCTCATAATCTCACAAATCGATCCTCTACACATTAGGGGGGGTTTATTAGTTTATATATATGCAGCCAATCAAACTACAGTAATAGCTACATACATTGATGAGGTTCCTTATCTTATAGTACAGCAGGTTAGTCCACCAGGTATAACTAGGGTGTAGACACCAAATTATCCTCTTTGAGTTAGCTTCCATCACCCAGTAACTGGTGCACATAATCTTGCATCCTCGTCTTGACCTGTCAAAAGTGCGCTAGCTGTGAAGCCAGAATCCTATATATGACAAGTATATCAGAGAAAACAGTACATGGAACATGAGGACCTGGCTTAATTACCTTTAGTTTGAGGCTTCCATGTGATCTAACCGGATAACCCTACCCAATGACATTAATGGCCACTAATGATAGATAATGGGTTTCGGATAGACACTTAACTTGAATTTGTAGACAGCGTGTTGATAATGGTACACTTTTAGTTTCCATAACACTACGTCCAAGTAAATTTAACAGGAGCCGAATTTGCTCCCGTGTGAGCCTCTGGTCTAGTATAAACAACAATGGCTGCCCTCCTCCTCACTCTGACGCCTGGCTTACATTGTCCACATTTCAGAAAGTGATAGAAGGGTCACATTTACTCTACTTTAATATTGATAATTAAGTTAATTTATATAAGATGTTTTTATGATGGTAAAGTCCAAAGACTAATGTATTTAAGAACAATTCCCAGCAGAATAGCTGGTGAATTATAATAGTATGTGGTGATGATATCCCGTTTTCTATAGACGGTAATTCCACTACAAGTTACGTTTTCTATGGGTAACTTGCTTATACAACAGCAATTATCTGTATGATTATTAAATGGGGTCGGATTTTCCGACACTTGGAATACAAAGACGGACTCAAATGCCGATTCCACAATAACACACATTTGTACCGTATTACTGTTTGATCTCGGAGTTAATTTTGTATCCGGATACACTAGGAGCCGGTCGGCCGAGCGGACAGCACGCTGGACTTGTGATCCTTTGGTCCTGGGTTCGATCTCAGGCGCCGGCGAGTAACAATGAGCAGAGTTTCTTTCACCCTATGCCCCTATTACCTAGCAGTAAAATAGGTACCTGGGTGTTAAGTCAACTGTCACGGGCTGCTTCCTGGGGGTGGAGGCCTGGTCGAGGACCGGGCCGCGAGGACACTAAAAAGCCCCGAAATCATCTCAAGATAACCTTAAGATAACTGTTCCACGCTGATTTGTTTCGCATTTCTATGAATACTAATGAGAGGCTCTAATTAACACCGTTGACTGTGGCGCGTCAACCGCTTTTTGCAACGTCATCTCTACTGCAAAGCTGCACCGAGGTTATCTGTAGTTGCACCTTTTAGTTACAGTTTTCCTGTCTATTCTCCTTAAATTTATGATATATATATATATATATATATATATATATATATATATATATATATATATATATATATATATATATATATATATATATATATATATATGTCGTACTTAGTAGCCAGAACTCACTTCTCAGCCTACTATTCAAGGCCCGATTTGCCTAATAAGCCAAGTTTTCCTGAATTAATATATTTACTATAATTTTTTTCTTATGAAATGATAAAGCTACCCTTTTCACTATGTATGAGGTCAATTTTTTTTATTGGAGTTAAAATTAACGTAGATATATGACCGAACCTAACCAACCCTACCTAACCTAACCTAACCTATATATATAGGTAAGGTTAGGTTAGGTAGCCAAAAAAAGCTAGGTTAGGTTAGGTTAGGTAGACGAAAAAACATTAATTCATGAAAACTTGGCTTATTAGGCAAATCGGGCCTTGCATAGTAGGCTGAGAAGTGAGTTCTGGCTACTAGGTACGACATATATATATATATATATATATATATATATATATATATATATATATATATATATATATTGTGACGATAATCTCCTTCAAGAGATTGAGCCTGCTCTTCCCTCCATAATTACGTCTTCACAATTATATAAAAAGACTATGGAAGAAATGTCCAACAACGACAACAACACCAGCAAGGCTTGCCAGGGTGAGCAGAAACGTATGCAGCCAGCCACCTGTTCGAACTCCAACCACCAAACTACCCGTTGATCGCTACGGCTCCGCTGATTGGTCGCCGGTCTGGCTGCACCTGCCTCGCCCCCCCCAATACTACCTGATGTCTGGGGTCGCCCCAACATCAGTCCTCAGAATGTTCAGTGCTTTCGTAGCCAGCACTCCTCCCAGCTAGACGTTAGCGTGTACTGAGAGAGGTGGTGGCTTTAAGCCAATATTCCAGCACCTCCCACTTACCTTTTGTATTGCACTTCTTGTTATTTTGCCTTAACGTAACTTTTCATTGTGTCATTTAAGTATTCTTATTATTTTGATTGATTGATTTTATTATAAGAATTTGTTTGTGCATTATTTTCATGTTTTGATTTATTTAACGTAATTAAAATTTCATTGTTAAAGTTTTACTTGTGTTTTGTGTGTCTTCTCCTTACCTTACCACAGACGAAGTTCCAGTTTTCTATTTTTTTTTATAACTATGTGACGAGGCCATACCCCTAGCCTTAAACAGCCGAACACCAACGCGTTACCGTCACAAGTTATATGGGGGCCTGTCCTAGGAGCTTCACTCAGGTACTGGTGCCAAGTGGTAATTTATGGTAAGCGTATTTAACTTTGTTAACGTAGCTTTACTATTTTTCATTCAATTTCATTTTTTATAAGGTGCGGTGTATTGTGCATTACGAGAGTAACATAGTGAAGGTGAGACAACTTTGGATTACGTGGTGACTGTAGGCCTCAGTCATACTCTTAATTGGTCATCTCTCCCTCCTTGTTATTACTCGTATTTACCATCTATGTCCCTTGAATATTTCTCATTCTGACAGATCATCATATTGGTACCCTGGTACTGTGGTCTGCCCCGGGTCAAGAGTACCCAATCTTCTGCAATCTGACTGTAGGAGGATAAAGAGGGCTATAGTTCCTCTAGCTCGAACTTTAGTTGCTGAATTGGGACCTCAGCAGCAGTTCTCGTCACCAGTTGACACCTCGCACCCCTACACGTCAGTCAGAGATGATGATACATACAACGGTAGGGAATTAGCTTATTTTTTCAGAGCACAAAAGTTCGCTAATTCTGTAAGTATCATATTAAATTCAGTGGGAAAAACTTGCTTTATGTCCTATAGAGACTTGGCAAGGTATGCCTACATCCTTGGACTACCAATTTTACTTTTGAAGCATTTAACTGTTTCATTTGTTTTCGAAACTCTGTTTCATTTGTTAGTAGGATTTTCTTGCCCTTATTCTCTTACATGAGTACCGGGTACAAGATTTCCTGCGCCCTTGATTTAAATTAATCATTTAATATCTTTCACTTAACGTTAATTGTTAAAGATCACACAGGATAGGTACCAGTTGCCACGTTGTCCTGTTTCTGACATTTCATTATTGAACATTCGTGTACCTTTATTTGCTAATTTCACCATGTTTCGTCTCCAAACTTTCCGTGCAAATCCAGCAGGTGAAATAGGGACTTTAAGTCGTGCCAAGAGGACTGAACTACAAACTCTTGCACATGAGTATCAACTAGAAGTTCCCTACCAAGCCAACAAAAATGACCTACACAACCTGTTGCTGGATTACTATTTAGAGCAAGGTAAGATAGACTCTGAAACTCATGAAACTTACTATATTGCAGATAAAACTGATTTGGCCACGCTGAAACTCAAACTAGAGCTGGCCAAGATTGAACGTGAGCAGCAAAGGGAAGCAGCTGCTTTGAGGAGGGAAGAACAAGAACGAGAAATCACCCTCAGAGAACGTGAAGCTGCTTTGAGGAGAGAAGAACACGAACGCGAGGTCGCATTACTCCGTGAACGTGAACGAGTACAGCTTGAAACACTCCAGGAGCGGGAACGCTTACAGCTTGAAACCAAACAACGCGAGTTGGAAATACAACGCGAACATGACAAGCAACAAGCGACTCTGGCTCTAGAGTGTCGTCAACGTGAAATCGCCTTGGAAACTTCACACTTCACTCAACGCCAACAAGCTACTGCCAATCTTCCCGTCAGTTTTAATATATCACATGCAAGTAAGTTAATGCCATCCTTTGTAGAAGCAGAAGTTGATGTGTTCTTTACCACCTTTGAAACCCTTGCTAATCAACTCAGTTGGCCTGTCGACCAATGGGCCACACTTCTCAGAGTCCATCTTACAGGTAGAGCTGCAGTCACACTCAGTACTTTGGCGTCTGAGAATGACTACTACACTCTGAAACAAGCAGTGTTGGACGCCTACCTCCTCTCTACTGAAAGTTATAGAAGGAAATTCCGTGACCACCTGAAGGCAAGTACCACTACCTTCCTCGAGTTTGCTAACACGAAACGGAGGTATTTCATGAAATGGCTGGAAGCAGCACATGTCTCTACTTTTACAGAACTCGTCAACCTGATGCTTGTTGAAGAATTCTTGAGACGTGTGCCGCCTCCTGTCCGCCTCTACTTAGCAGATAAAGAAGAAACCGACTACCTGAAGTGTGCTAAGTCGGCTGACACTTACAGCCTCATCCACCGGCTGACACCTGAACCATCCTCCAGTAAGAAGTCGTGGTACAGTTACGAGAAGGTGAGCCCCGATCAAGCTGGTTCACAACTGTACTGCAAGTATTGTAGACTCTATGGACATACCATAGACAAGTGTGGTAAGTCTCAATACAAGGGAACCACTGACCAACAACGACCCAAACCAACTCCTCCTAAGTCCGGTAAGCCTGTGATGAATGTTGGTGTTGATGTTAATGATCTTTCTCTTTTCAGTAACCACCTGTATACTGGAACTGTCTCTGCCAACGGTTCAAATCCGGAGGGACGTTTCAAATTGAAGATCTTGAGGGACACAGCGGCTCTACAATCGATCATCTTGAAGTCGGCTGTGCCCAACATAGTCTACACCGGGGAAACAGTCTTCATCACTGACCTCACTGCTACCACTCCATACCCTCTCGCCAGAGTCCACCTGAATTGTCCCTACGTGAACGGGGAAGTCCAAGTCGCCGTCAGGGAAAAGCCTTTTCCCATGCCTGGAGTGCAACTTCTCCTAGGCAACGACTTGGCAGAAGACCTGCAACCGACCAACCTGATCGTCATGGACAAACCCCAGGTGTGTAACTCTGTGCCAATAAATCCTATTCTTGAGTATGTTCCAGCAGAGGTTCAAGAGAGTGATGAAGTTTCTCCTCCGGTTCTCGTGACCACCCGTGCACAAGCCGCACGTCCAAAGCCAGCTGACTCTACTGCTACCGCTGTCCCTCAAGACCCTCAGAAACTACCCCCGCATCTGACCAAGTTGGAGTTCCGTAAGTTGCAGAGGGAAGATCTTACTTTAACACCATTGTTTTTCCAGGCTGAGACTCAACCCGACAGTATTCCTGGGTTCTTCCTAGAGAACGACTTGCTCTACCGCAGATATAGACCCAGTAAACTGAAGGAGGAGGACGATTGGGCCAACATCGAACAACTTGTGATTCCCACCAGCCTGCGGCCCACTATTCTACACCTGGCCCACGGAGCATTCTCCCACTACGGCTTCAACAAGACTTACCATGGGATTCGTCAAGACTACTACTGGCCAGGTATGGTAAACAACGTCAAAC
>NW_025552457.1:0-60144 GCF_020424385.1 Procambarus clarkii
AAAACATGTACAAACAACCCGCCTCCCACGGCAGAGTGAGATGTAACCAACACCCTAAATATGGCTCTTGCAGATGGCGTCAGACCTTGCCTCCTGGGCCCAACGTTTTAAAAGGCTGAAAAAAACTACTCCTAGGGTTTACAATACCAGGTAGCTTATCCCGGCTTATGCTTTGGAACTGAGCCAAAGACGATTCTTAGGCTACCATCTGGTCCGAAGGCCAAGGAAACCTGGGGCCAGATTCACAAAGCAGTTACGCAAGTACTTACGAACGTGTACATCTTTCCTTAATCTTTGATGGCTTTGGTTACATTTATTAAACAGTTTACAAGCATGAAAACTTGCCAATCAACTGTTGTTATTGATATAAACAGCCTCCTGGTGCTTCGGAGCTCATTAACTGTTTAATAATTGTAAACAAAGCCGCCAAAGATTGAGAAAAGATGTACAGGTTCGTAAGTGCTTGCGTAACTACTTCGTGAATCCGGGTCTTGGTCTACCATCTGGTCTGAAAGTGTAGGAACAAGTAATCTGGTCTAGGTTACTTCAGACCTTGTAAGATGCACTTATCGTTCAGTTTCTGATGCACTAGGACAATTGCCGCTTGGTGGCGAAGGTCCCCCTCCCTCCCCTTGCGTCCTGACGCCTGGTGACGCAAGACCACCCTTGCGTCCTGACGCCTGGTGACGCAAGACCACCCTTGCGTCCTGACGCCTGGTGACGCAAGACCACCCTTGCGTCCTGACGCCTGGTGACGCAAGACCACCCTTGCGTCCTGACGCTTGGTGACGCAAGACCACCCTTGCGTCCTGACGCTTGGTGACGCAAGACCACCCTTGCGTCCTGACGCTTGGTGACGCAAGACCACCCTTGCGTCCAGACGCTTGGTGACGCAAGACCACCCTTGCGTCCTGACGCCTGGTGACGCAAGACCACCCTTGCGTCCAGACGCTTGGTGACGCAAGATCATCCTTGCGTCCTGACGCTTGGTGACGCAAGACCACCCTTGCGTCCAGACGCCACACACTAAACTCGCGACACTATGCTACTCCTGTGATGAAAGTGAACCAATACAAAACCCCACAAATATAGACCGTGGTTAGCGGTCTTAAAAACGGATGGGAAAACACGCCGTTCAGTTCCGTCACTGTCACAGCATTTAACAGAAAGAACAACTCACGGATCACAAAACTCGGACTGACAGGGGCTGTCAAATTCTGTCAAATACAATAACCTTTTGTGAAACGTATGACTGGCAGAGAAGCCGTCCTGCTTGATGGAGGTTCTGGGAGTTCTTCTACTCCCCAAGCCCGGTTCGAGGCCCGGTCCGAGGCCCGGTTCGAGGCCCGGTCCGAGGCCCGGTCCGAGGCCCGGCCCCAAGGCCCGGTCCGAGGCCCGGCCCCAAGGCCCGGTCCGAGGCCCGGCCCCAAGGCCCGGCCCGAGGCCAGGCTTGACTTGTGATCTCGCTCCCAAGTTATGGCAGCGAAGCTCTGAATGACAAGTTACAGGCACGAGGCTTTTGATTGAGTCATCAACAGCGGGGGAAGAATGGCAGGAAAGAGTAAGTGGAGGTAGAGGAAAGCATCCATAACGCGAACCGCACTAATAACATCTGGTTTACGAGTGATCGCAGCGGGCCACCACCTATCCCCCAGATAATAATGGTTATAATGGACTCTTGAAGCCGCTTACTTACCGCCGTAAATCACTGCAATCAGAGGTTATCCAAACACCGCGTGGGCGTTATCCGCCACCTGGGGGAATCGCTACCTTGTAAAACCACCGACACAATGCAACAAAATTCTATCGTATTACCAGGGAAGGCGGAAACCCTGAGGCTTATTGCATTGCATTTTTATAGCCGCGTAAACGTTAATGGAAAACAGCAACCTGACATCAATTGAGTGGAGGGGGGGGGGGAGCAGAAGGAGAGAGGGTGGAAGAAGGAAACTACAAGATATATATATATAATATATATATATATATATATATATATATATATATATCTATATATATATATATATATATATATATATATATATATATATATATATATATATATATATATATATATATATATATATATATATTCTTAACTCCTTTTGACCATGTCGTAGCTCAGTCGATTAAGGCAGCGTCTGGGATGCTCTCGGACGCAGGTTCGAATCCTCGTCACGGCCCTTGTGGATTTGTTCATTTACAAGATATATACTCCACCTCCACCCCCCACCCCCCCCCCCACCCTAGGAACATAAACACAGACACCTTACCACTTAACAATCAGGTCCACACTCCACGTGGCTGTGGCACCCGGCGACCAACAGGGAGACCTGATGCTGGAAGAGTGGCTAACACACTGTACTGGCTCTATAGCTGGCTCTCTGGCCCTACAGCTGGCTTTTCTCCTCTGGCTCTATAGCTGGCTATTCTTAAACACATTGTCCACAACAGTTGAAGTTAAGCTTCTGTTCGTTCCTTACGCTTTGCTTTCAAGTCTCAAAGTATTTGTTTAATCCTTGTTTGTTGTTGTCATTCTCTTGTGTGTTGCAGTCACACTAGACACAGACACACGGAGATCCTTGTGCACACGGAGATCCTTGTGCACACGGAGATCCTTGTGCACACGGAGATCCTTGTGCACACGGAGATCCTTGTGCACACGGAGATCCTTGTGCACACGGAGATCCTTGTGCACACGGAGATCCTTGTGCACACGGAATCCAACAAAGAAAACTCGGACACAAAAAGAGACAACAAGAAACCAACAAAGACAACAAGGACCCAACAAAAGTGCCACCGCTCCTGATAAAACAAAGCGCAGGAACACATCAAAAGTGTACAGGACAAAAGGCGACAAGCGTCCATAAAAGCAGACGTCTGAATACAGCGCTCGCTTAAGCGGACGTTTGAATACAGCACTCGCTTAAGCGGCCATATAGCCGGGAGGGAGAAAGCTATGAGATCACCGCCTCTTGAGGGACAGCAGGCAATCGCTAATATCAGGCAGCCAGGCAACACCCTGCAACACCCTGCAACACCCTGCAACACCAGGCAACACCCTGCAACCCCCCACCCACCCCCTGAAACACACACCCACACCCTGAAACACACCCAACCCCCTGCACACACCCACACCCTGCACACACATCCAACACCCTGCAACACCCAACCAACACCCTGCAACACACACCCAACACCCTGCAACACATCCAACACCCTGCAACACACACCCACCACCCTGCAACACACACCCAACACCCTGCAACACACACCCAACACCCTGCAACACACACCCAACACCCTGCAACACACACCCAACACCCTGCAACACACCCAACACCCTGCAACACACACCCAACACCCTGCCAACACACACCCAACCCCCTGCAACACACCACCCAACACCCTGCAACACAGCCACTAAACACCCTGCACACACACCCTACACACCTTGCAACACACACCCAACACCCTGCACCACACACCCAACACCCTGCAAACACACCCCAACACCCTGCAAACACACCCAACACCCCTGCAACACACTCAACACCCTGCAACACACACCCCAACACCCTGCAACACACACCCAACCCCCTTGCAACACACACCCTACACCCTGCAACACCCCACCCCTACACCCTGCAACACCCACCCCTACACCCTGCAACACCCACCCACACCCCTGCAACACACACCCAACACCCTGCAACACACACCCAACACCCTGCAACACACACCCTACACCCTGCACACCACACCCTACACCCTGCAACACACTGCAACAACCTTCAACACACACCCAACACCCTCCAACACACACCCAACACACCTGCAACACCAGCAAACACCCTGCAACACTCTGCAAACACACACCCAACACCCTGCAACACACACCCAAAACCCTGCAACACCAGCCAACACCCTGCACACACACCCTGCCAACACACACCCAACACCCTGCAACACCAGGCAACACCAGGCAAACAGCAGTCGTATTCGTAGCGCAAGACAATAAAAATCTTTAGGCAAGACTGGTCAAGATGCCGACAAAGATAAGCAGTTTCCCAACAATAACAAGAAAAACTGGAGCGTCAACACCAGCTTGGTTACACCACCACACACACACACACACACACACACACACACACACACCACGCCACACGCACACACGCACACAGCACACACGCACACACCACACACACACACACACCAACCACACACACACACACACACACACACACACGCACACACACACGCACACACACCGCACACACACACACACCACACGCACACCACACGCACCACGCGCACACACACCACACACACACACACACACACACACACACACACACACACCCACACACACACAACACACACACGCACACAACTAAAAATAGATTTTAGATCTAAAATAGAAACCAGATCCTTGATGATTTTGTCAAGCTGCAGGGGCTACAAGATGACAGGAGCTTCTCAAGTACACATACAAAAGACTGACAAGAAAAAGGGACGAACATGTTCTCTCCCTCCTCGTCTACCTTCAGACAAAACAATGAGGACAACGATCACACACACACACACACACACACACACAGGGGGCCTCGTAGCCTGGTGGATAGCGCGCAGGATTCGTAATTCTGTGGCGCGGGTTCGATTCCCGCACGAGGCAGAAACAAATGGGCAAAGTTTCTTTCACCCTGAATGCCCCTGTTACCTAGCAGTAAATAGGTACCTGGGAGTTAGTCAGCTGTCACGGGCTGCTTCCTGGGGTGTGTGTGTGTGTGTGGTGTGAAAAAAAAAAAAGTAGTTAGTAAACAGTTGATTGACAGTTGAGAGGCGGGCCGAAAGAGCAAAGCTCAACCCCCGTAAAAACACAACTAGTAAACACACACACACACACACACACACACACACACACACACACACACACACACACACACACACACACACACACACACACACACACACACACACACCCAGCCTGTGAAGCTGGGGTGATGCTCAAGGCAAACAGTCTCAGTCCTATCAAAACCCGGGCTGTTCTTTCTGCTGCAGCTGTTGCTGCTGTTGGCACTGCTTCTGCTGCTGCATTTGCACTCGGCAAACATCATACCGTGAGTCAGGCACTGTTGACACACTCACCACAATGTCCACAGACAATTTTGTGGCAGCCAGCCTTTGCAACATTCACATATTGGAATAAACCCAACAGCAAATACAGGCTGGAAGGCTGAGCTGAATTCTGTGTTTGTTTTTTCTTGTTTTATTAACGTATGTAAGCACCGCTACGCTAGACTTCATGTAGGATCACAAAGTTTATGACACTGAAGTTCCTTATCTCCCAGGATGGCCATACAGAGGCTTGAGATCATTATGATATCATCAAGAACACGGTAGTGGATATGATAACTAGTGAGGCTGAACCCACTAACTTTACGGGGCTATTCATGCCCGTGCCACCTCTTGGGTGGCTTAATCTTCATCAGTCAATCAATCAACCCACTATCCCATCCCTCCTCAACTCTTCCAAGGTTGACAATCGACTTGAGAATGGTCCAGGACGGACCGAAACGTCGTCGTCCCTTCACCTTCTAGTGTGTGGTCTGGTCAACTTCCAAGGTGAGTTGACCAGACCACACACTAGAAGGTGAAGGGACGACGACGTTTCGGTCCGTCCTGGACCATTCTCAAGTCGATCACTTCCAAGGTGAGGTTCAACGAGGCTCAACCCCCCCACCCACCACAGAGATGAGGACGGTGAAGGGCGTGACCCGTCGCCACCCACCGGGACTCACCAGCGTGTGTACATACCGTTCACAGCATCAAAGACATTAAAGTTGAAAGGTGGCGGTGAAAAGCTCCAGCCAAGAAGCTGAAAGAAACTAAATCCCTAGTTTCCCCCAGCCATCACACACCCGGCTCACGTGTGAATACTGGCGGCTTTCTTCAGACGTAAAGAGGATTCTGTGGGGCAGACACCGCTAGGGAGACAGGGAGGGGGGAGACGACAGGGAGAGAAGACAGAGAGGAAGACGAGACTGGGAAAAAGAGACAGAAAGGGGGGACGAAAAACAGACAGGAGTGGAAGCCTCGCAGAAGAGCGCCCTGACAAGGAAATCCCATTAAACGAGAGAGCTGATTAGGGAGCAGAAGCGTATGCAAGGACAACACCACGGGACTTTTAGACACCCTCTTGCCCAGCTGGAAGACACAAGGACACTCACCATACTCCCCTGGGTATCTAAAGCGTCCTTACGGCTGATCCAGCAAGACAAATCAGCCAGGGAATCACCAAGAAGCAGACGATATATATCCTTGTCAAGCGGGCGCGCACACCGCCACCCATTGCAACCACGTTTCCGACACAACATTTGGAATTTGGCATTTGCATTTTAAAGAGACTTGCAGCACTGTTGCTCATGACCACAGAATGTTTGTGAAGGAACATTCCAACGGCACGCACGCAGTGAGTGAGTGAGTGAGTGAGTGAGTGAGTGAGTGAGTGAGTGAGTGAGTGAGTGAGTGAGTGAGTGAGTGAGTGAGTGAGTGAGTGAGTGAGTGAGTGAGCGTGCGAGCGTGCGCGCGCGCGCGTGCGTGCGTGCGTGCGTGTGTGTGTGTGTAGTTGGGGGGGGGGGGGGGGGGTCGGCCGGCCGTGGCGTCAGGAATGCTACGCGCGTAACTCAATTGCCTGAGGCTGCATATTGATCGTGCAGACATTCTTTCCTTTTGCTCAGGACGACTTCGACAGGTGTAAACCTACCAGGCATTCTGGCCGCAAGAATGGTATACCAGTATACCTAAATGGAGACGATTCTCTCAGCAACAAATGAAACATAGATGAAGGAGGAGAAAGGCTACAACTTCAACCCTGTCTTCCAGTTATCTTTTGTTGGCTCCAAGGATCAACGGCCTTGCGGCCCGGTCTCTGACCACGCCTCTTTGTTGGTGGATGGGTCAATCAGGCTGTTTAAACGCAGCTGGTTGAAGTAATATATCAGCTTCATGTCAATAGTCAATAGCCCCTATAATAGCACTAGAGGCTCACATAGATGGGCCAGCAGCATCACATGTCAAACTGGTAAACATAACCTCAGCATTTAGGAGCATGTCTCGACTGCCTGGGATGCTGGGGTTCAAGATTGGTTTTTAAATAACACACTTTCGATTTTCCTCCATTTCTGTTATGGGAGTTGAGGTTAGGTCTTGTGTTTATGTTGAAGGTACAAAAAAATGTTCTGGTTTGTCCAAATTCATTACAATAATAGTCACCATTCTGGCGGTCCATTACTACATGTTGATACTCTTCACCAAACAGTTACTGCAAATACTTTAATTTAAGAGGCTGGGCAGCAATTAGATTAAACATTAACATAACGTGAGCTGTTTGGGGGCCAACAGTAAATTTGTGCACATTTGTCCAAATTGATGTTGTAAGTACTATTATTTACGAAGGGGGGGGGGATGTAGTAGCGGAGGACAGAGCTGATGGTGTGGCTCTAGCTCTTGACCCCTATCATGTATCCGCGCAGTACTGTCATTAAGTTAAATCTCTTGGCTCTTGTTTCAAAGTGCTAGAAGACAGAAGAGGCAGAGGGTGGGAGAGAGAGCAGGCGGAGGGAAGAGTGGTAGGAAGAGAGAGAGAGAGAGAGTAGAAGGAAGAGTGTTGTTTTGTTTTTCTTTCAAGGGGGGGAGGGGGTGACGGGGCTAGTGTAGTGTGTTGAGTGTGGCTGCCTGAGGAGCTTGTCTCTGCCCCTTATGTAAACACTCGCTGCTCACAAAGACACGTGACTCGACATGTTTCCCGCCCCAGCCACACAACTCCCTACGAGAAGACTTCAAGTCAAGGCCGGAAATAAAACCCTGCCACTGGCAAAACAAAAGTTATTCGCCAAGCGAGCAGGTACTTTTAACATTAAACCTGAGAGAACCAGGAGAGGGAAAAGCGAGAGGGAGGAGAAAGACCGCGAGAGAGAAGGAGAGAGAGAGAGAGAGAGAGAGAGAGAGAGAGAGAGAGAGAGAGAGAGAGAGAGAGAGAGAGAGAGAGAGAGAGAGAGAGAGAGAGAGAGAGAGAGAGAGAGAGAGAGAGAGAGAGAGAGAGAGAGAGAGAGAGAGAGAGAGAGAGAGAGAGAGAGAGAGGGAGGGGGGGGGGGCAGTTACACAGCTCTTGGACCTCGTAACTCTCGGCAGTCTGGTTTAATTCTACCTGTTTTTTCCAATGCCTCGCCAAGGCGACTAAAACTGTGAATGTACTCTTTTCATTTACCACTCGGACACCAAAGAAAAACTTTTCAATAACTCGCGCTAATATATCCATTCCCAGTCGAAATCGAAATGCGTGCCAGTCGAAATCGGCGTCCTGTCTAAGCTGGTCAGGTCAAGAGTTCTGCTTGCAAGCAAAGGGGCAAAGATTGTTTAGCAGTAACTTATTCGGTCAGCCTGTTGCTTGCAGCGGTCCGCAGGCCCAAATATCCACCCAGCTAACAACAGTTACAACCAAGCAACTGTTCTTAGCTGTCAGCGTGTCAGCAAGGCGGACAGCACGCCTGCTCAATCTTGTTTACTCCCCGCCCCTAAAAAATACAGATATACAAATCATCTCCTTTTCCACCCTCTCCTATCCCACTCGTCTACCCTTCCATCACCCCACTCTCCTTTCCCACTACATTTCCGTCAACTCCACCAGGTAACAGACACAAACGGTTACCCCAGCCCTTCACACAACGTTGTTGTTATAGATTCCGCTACTGGGAACAAAATGTTCCAAGTAGCACGGGCTATGGTGAGCCCGTAGTGGACTTACCTGGCACAGGAGCGGGGCTGTGGGAATTTCACACATCTGGCACATATCACCACATGAAAACCGTAATTATAAAATTTCTGACTTTTGAAATATAATACCAGAACTGCCCTAGAGGTGAGAGGTACATGCTATACTAGTGTGAGAACTAACACACGCTACAGAATGAGAAGCACCAACAGCCTGATAACTCAAGTTACCCCAAGCCGAGCCTGGCGCCAGACTGGGCCGGGAGACTTGAGCAACTTCAGGTATACAGGCGGTGAGTCACAATAACGTGGCTAATGTATGTTGACCAGACCACACACTAGAAGGTGAAGGGACGCACAATCGACTTGAGAATGGTCCAGGACGGACCGAAACGTCGTCGTCCCTTCACCTTCTAGTGTGTGGTCTGGTCAACTTCAGGTATACTCCAGGTATACCATACTATAATTTGTGCTGACCGGCCACAAACAGTCAGCGGTCCTGTTTTAGCTTTGATCTGAAGAGGGGGCTGGAGTGGCGCCCTCCCAGATAAGAGGAGGTGGGGTAAGTGGTGGGTGTCAGTGGGAGAGAAGGTGGGAAGAGGTAACAGGGGTTAAGAGGAAGATGTGAGTACATGGGTAAGACGGAGGGTGTCTTGGAGAAGAGGACGACCATACCTGAGGTGCAAGGGCCGTCCTGAAAGCCACTCGCACACACTTGGGGGATTCTGAGACGACACTCGCAGAAAGAGTCACCACACAGGAGGCGGCCTGGTCGACGACCGGGCCGCGGGGACGCTAAGCCCCGAAAACACCTCAAGGTACCACACACGGGAGAACCCCACCAGAATACGACTGCACCGTGTCACACACGGCGCACTCCACCACCTTCACTTCACCAACAGGATTTCACACAAAAATAGATGAAATAGGATAGTTTAAGTTATGTAGTGGCGTAGATGTGCCACAGGCGCAGGGATGTAACGAAACACTGTAGGAGAACGACGCACACAAGCACGCAAGCATGCGCGCTCATGCACATGCACGCACGCACACACACATGGGTGGGTGGTGGCCGAGTGGACAGCGCTCTAGACTCGTGGTCCTAGGACCGGGGTTCGATCCCCCGGCACCGCCGGAAAAAAACAAATGGCAGAGATTCCTTCACCCTGATGCCCCTGTTACCTAGCAGTAAATAGGTACCTGGGAGTTAGTCATCTACTACGGGCTGCATCCTGGGGATGTGTGTATGTGAGGGAAATATAGATGAAATATAGGTCGGGAATCTGTAAATTAGACAACCGACGGTTAGAAAGTCGGGGTCCCAGAACTAACAACTCGATTTTGCAGACACAAACCGCAAATCAAAATGGTAAATACAAATAGAGTTAACCCTGGACAGGTCTGTAGGGTTCCGGAGAGGTTATCAGGGCTCCCCTTACCGCTACTTGAGTTATGATAATGTACTTCATAGTTTTTACCTCCCAGATCCACACGAGAACCCGCCAGTGCACCCCACAACACCACCACACCAGCCGCGGCCAGGTGGTACCTGGTGCAGGTACACACCTGGATTGTACCTGGATGGGATTCTGAGGGTTTTTACTCACCAAGCCCGGCTCAGAACCAGGCTTAACTTGTGAGAGCTGGGTCCAACAGGCTGTTGCTTGTAGCGGTGTAAGTACTTGCACCTGGTGCCACCACACACTAACTACAATGACTCATTTTACACGCAGCTTTAACGTGTAATAAAAACCTTTATCAGACAAGTTCCTGCAGGAAATGTCGGACCAAGTTCAAGTTCAAGTATGCTTATTGAGACAAGAAAGAAATATATCTCAAAGGGATAGAGTAGCTTAGGCTATTTCTACCCCCAATGTCGGACCAACCAGGCTATGGAGGATATGTGGGCCTGCACGCCGCACCAAGCAACAGCCCTCTGTACCAAGTTATCACAAGCCAAACCTGACCTCAGGCCGGGGTTGAGGATTAGAACTGCCAGAACTCACTCCAGGCAGTTACGATCCTATAGAGTGCCGGGGCGCAGATGTTATGGAGAACGAAGACATGTTTGTTTAATTTGAAGACGTGGGAGATCTTGATTTTTACTAACTGTGACAGGATCTGAATCGTTGTAGAGTATAAAGTAATGAATTTACAAATAATGTTTCTTGTATGTTTTATAAGAAAGACGTATTTATTAGAAAATGTAGACAATTTGTCATCTTGAATTATTATTTTTTATTAATATCTTTATTGTCAAAAATTAATTAAAAATTAAAATTTTGCCTAAGCCGAGGAATTCAATTGTCTCATTAGAGTGAGGATAATGCTGGTATTCACTGTCACACAGGACAGAGGGCCATACACAAGACAGTAGGTCTAAACTGTAGGCTGAATCACATAGATATCATGGTTACAATCAACTACATTAGACAGTATACACGTTTCAATGTACGAATATGTAAATACAACTTAAAATTGTGCACTGCCACACATGGGCACGGATGGCTTCATAAGAGATGCAGCTTAAAAATAACATAAAATTGTTCTTCATTCTTTAAAATGGACAAGCAAATTTTGGATAAATTGTTAGGATGCCGTCCAGTACACCTGAGTCAATGAAATAGTTACACATTTGGTGGTACAAGAGGCCAGGAGGTGTAAAGTCTCTTACGGTTTCACATTCAACAATAGTGTTCTAGTGAGTGCATTAAAGCTTTATCACAGAGTTTACAATCTGAATATTCTGGTAGTGGCTCAGCCTCACTAACCTGCCAGATGTGTCTATAGCCAAGGCGAATTCGCGCAATGACTACTTCACATTGCCTGGTCCGATTACTGTGCTGACCATACAAATACCTATTATTACAAAAGTTGTCAGAACTGCCTCATTGGCCAAACGATTTACAAAGTCATGTTTTCCAACTCCACCATGGGATGGGATCCACACAAATTGTATGCAATACTTATTATCATTATCAACACAGCGAGGAGTAAGAGAAGTTTGTAGTCCTAGCAAATCAGATATGTTATTGTGATATTTTGACTAGTGGCAGACAGCAGACATTGACGAGCGGCATTAGCAGACAGACAGGCATTAGCAGACAGACAGGCATTAGCAGACAGACAGGCATTAGCAGACAGACAGGCATTAGCACACAGGTAGGCATTAGCAGACAGACAGGCATTAGCACACAGGTAGGCATTAGCAGACAGGTATTACTGAATATAGCCCGAAGGTAACTATCATGCTAGGAATTGAATAGTGATGTTTGAGTATTACCGAGAGTGTTTTGCAGGTGCCTGTAGTGCCATAGTTTGTACAGCTCCTCACCCACATCACTGGATGTGGCACCTTCTTGAGGTGTCCTTGTCTATGTTCGATATGAGGAGGAGAAAAAGTACTGGAGCAAGCACAGTACCCTGAGGAACTGAGCTCTTCACGGTTGATGGTCCGGATTTGATTAACTAATACACATTGGGAAATGTGTAATAGTCAGGAAATAATAAATCCATCTGCCTATTTTTACGGTTATTCCCTTTGAACGCATTTTGTGTGCAACAACACCATGGTCACATTTGTCGAAGGGGAAGCCTACAACAGGCTTTTAAAAAGCCTTAAGCCTTCTACAAGCCTTAAGCCTTCTACAAGTCTTGAGCCCGTAAGCACAATTAAGTACACGACCAGTTGAGTACTCACCACCATCACCCCCCCCCTTCTCCCTCCTTAGGCCACCTACTCCACTACACCCTCTTCCTCTCCCCTTCAACCTCACCCCCCCCCCCATCTCTCTTCAATCCTCTCTCGTCCTTCCCTCAACTTCAATCTCATCCCATCAACACTTATGTCCCATTCCGCCCCTCTCCATGGCCTCCACCAGCCTCAAGATACACCACTCTGCTCCCCTTCCATGGTCTCCTGTTCCATCTCTATTACTCCCTCCTTACCACTTCCTCTACCTCTCCATGGGCAGTGTTCCTCTACCTCTCCATGGGCAGTGTTGGGCGGGTGGGCCTCCCCCAGGAGCATACTCTCCCCAGACAATCCAAGTGCCACACCCACGCCGAAGCCTCCCATTCGACGAAGCCTCCCCTTCCCGACTCCTCCTTCAGGGCCACAGTCTTCCCCAGGGGCCACAGCTGCCCAACAGTTCCCCTGGCGAGGTGGCAAGCGAGCCCCTGGGGACAAACCTCGCCATGTTTATCGTCACTTTTATGCCCACTAAAGTTAATGAGGTGTACCAGGCCCGGCTGCCGCTCCCCCTCCACCTTCACCTACTACTGTTTCCATTATCCAAGAACGAGCACGCGGGCACGCACACAGGCATTAGCAGACAGGCAGGCAGGCAGGCAGGCATTAGCAGGCAGGCAGGCATTAGCAGGCAGGCATTAGCAGGCAGGCAGGCATTAGCAGACAGACAGGCATTAGCAGGCAGGCAGGCATTAGCAGACAGACAGGCATTAGCAGGCAGGCAGGCATTAGCAGACACACAGGCATTAGCAGACAGGCAGGCAGGCATTAGCAGACAGGCAGGCATTAGCAGACAGGCAGGCAGGCATTAGCAGACAGGCAGGCATTAGCAGACAGGCAGGCAGGCATTAGCAGACAGGCAGATGATTTCGTTCACCTTTCGAATTTTCGACTTTCCCTGACAACTACTGAAGCTCAATATGCTCTTGTAATAATGATGAGTTAACGAACATGGGGTGATTATATATATATATATATATATATATATATATATATATATATATATATATATATATATATATATATATATATATATATATATATATATATATATATATATATATATATATATATATATGTAAACAAAAAGTTGTTACATTCTTGTACAGCCGCATAGCGTTTCGGGCAAGTCCTTAATCCTAATTTCTTCCCGGAATACGACTCGACAAATCGTTTAACAACCAGGTACCCATTCAAAGCTGGGTGAAATGAGGCTACATACAGTTAAGGAGTGGCACCCAGTCAATCCTCCCCGGCTAGGATACGAACCCAGTTCGACCTACCGTTCGACCCTGTAAGTACAGAAGACCCGTGCCCACATCCCCCTCCCACGTCCCCACACAGCCCAATAGCTTCCGCCAGGCACGCTCCAGAATTATGCCCCCAGGCCATATAAAACCCCCATTATGCCCTAATATTTACCCCTCTTGTTATTCTTGCACCACCGTTATGCCGTGTAACTTTAATGTCCGGTGCTGAATTTTAAATACCGAGTTTATTTGCTTACGAGCGGTGGTGGAGGCGTTATGGATAGCAGGGTTGAGGCAGAGGAGGAGGAGGGCTGGTGTGTGTTAAGGGGAATAGCGAGGTAACCTCTTGGCTCACTTTATTATTAGTAACATCTTTAGTGACAAAATTAATTACAATTTTGCCTAATCTGAGGATTTAGATTAAGTTACTGCTGCAATCTACTGCCCTAGTAAACATAAACAAACACTAGAGATGGAGAAGGAAGGAAGGAAGGAAGGAAGGAAGGAAGGAAGGAAGGAAGGAAGGAAGGAAGGAAGGAAGGAAGGAAGGAAGGAAGGAAAGAAGGAAGGGAAGGCGTCTTTCACCATCCATCATTCTTCACCTTGGTACCCAAACTCCAACTTACCATGAACTCGGCTTAATGGGATTAAGACCTTTCGTAACGGAGTTTATTGTATAATAATGTTTATCACCACCCGAGGTCAGTGGCTCAAGACCAGGGGCCAGATTCACGAAGCAGTTACGCAAGCACTGACGAACCTGTGCATCGTTTCTCAGTCTTTGACGGCTTTGGTTACATTTATTAAACAGTTTACAAGCATGTAAACTTGCCAATTAACTGTTGATATTGTTATAAACAACCTCCTGGTGCTTCGGAGCTCATTAACTGTTTAATAATTGTAAACAAAGCCGCCAAAGACTGAGAAAAGATGCACAGATTCGTCAGTGCTTGCGTAACTGCTTCGTGAATCTGGCCCCCTGAGCCTTTGAAGTGTGTGGCATCACCTCTCCCCAGTGCCATACAGCAGGGGTGAGAGGCAGCCATTCCTGGGGCAGTCAGCAGGCACCCAGCGACCACCACACCGTCAGGGCGGCGGGCACCCACGAACTGCCATTGGCAATGAACATAACAATAGAACTGCCATGGTTAAGGATTATTGCTTGCCGCCTCTGATATGCATCGTTGGAAAAAAACTGACTGGGTTGTGATTCGCCGCCTTATTTCAAGCCTTTTTCAACTAGGATTCCAGGGACCTCACGATTCAAGAGAGGGGGGGAGAGATGCTTCTGTATTCACGAAAGATCTAGTTGGGAGTAGAAGAGCTCCCAGAACCCCATCAAGCAGGTATCTCTTTGCCTGTGGGTAATTCATCGACCTCCCGCTCAGAAGGCCTGGGTCTTGCACTCTAGCGAACTGGCGGGCCCTACGAACTGGGTAGGGACCCAGATGGGACCCTGAGTTTTGCCCACGTGCCCACGTACTGTTAAGACGGCCCTGAAAGGCAGATCGAGGTGTGCCCCAGTGCTCCCTATTAATAGAATGGGCTCCAATTGTAACTCCAAGCGACTCCAATGAGGTCTGAAATGAGGGTGTGGTTTTACAAATTTTTCACCAGCTGTTCATCGATCTAACAATAAGATAAAACTAGGCACCGCCGAGAACCCAATCTACCTTACCTAGAGCATACCTGGAGAGAGTTTCGGGAGTTTTCCTCCTCCCCGAACCCGGCCTGGGGCCAGGCCTTACATGCAAAACCAAACCCATCCACAAATTCCCAAGCTCATAAGTATATTCCCAAACACCTACTACAAATACACAGCCCTCCCATGGCGTACAGGGCACGCTACCTCCCATAGAAAGCACCACCTCTCATATGGACCCCCCATACATCCCATGGGACTGAGGACTGGCCGCCCTGGAGCAGGAACTACAAGCACACACACACCTCCAGCCAGGCACACTCATCTATAAAACTTCTCGCCACCACTTTTCAGATTCCAGGGAATTTATGGTGACCTCCGGCCGGCCAATGACATAAATCTTCCCCGCCACTCAGAATTCTGCGACCACTTCCCTTATGAGGTGCCACGGGAGCGAGCTGTGGGAAATTTTTACCCACCATATCTAATAATCATCTAAGAAATGTATAATTTCTATATCATATCTAAATCATATCAAAATCATATCTAAATCGTATCAAAATCATATTAGAATCATTAAAGATTCATTATATAGCTTGATCCTGGATGACAATGGCACCATGAACACGTACGCAACAGGGGCCCTTTTGATGCCTACGTGACTTTGTACATGATTTCTCAAGGATCCAGAAGCTTCTAGAAGGACTTCTTAATTAAAAAACTATTGGAACATTTATTCAACATCCGGTAGGGATAATATCGAATCCTTATTAAGAATCAGTGGTACTTTCAAATACTACTTATAATCTTTAAATCTTATATCTAATTATATTATAATCACATCTTATCTTAATCATAAGTCTAGACTGTAAAAATAATCAATCAATATTCATTGAAAGTTACCTCTCAAGGGAGAGGGAGGGGCATCTCGGGGGCGAGAAGCGCCCACGACGATGCCTCGCGGCACTCCGCGTTTGTTTACAAATGAGTGAACAAGTGACTGATCCTTAGCGAACATTACCAGCTCAAGGACACCTTATCTAATATTTTTTATCGCCAGTGAATACTCTCTAGAACTGGGGGAGTACCTGGACAATATCTACAAGGAAAATCCGTGAACATTCACATAAAATAGAGTGTATAGTGGAGATCAGTGACACGGTTTCCTCCACTTTCATTCATAAACTTTTATCTCGAATCATTCTTCTGCAACTGCAGGATAATCACGTAGCAACGCTACCAGATCATCATACAGCAACGCTGTAGCAAAATATCGTGCCTAAACTCAACAAGAGAGAGTTAATCAGTCTGGCAAACTTGTCAGACAGGCACCCCGACTGGCAGAGAAGTATATTGAAGGTTATTTGGTATATGATTGGCCAATTGTATGCTTGTGTAGCTTTAATATCCTATAAATCTGTCTGTTGGTTAAAAAGCGAGGCTAAGCCTCACATATCAGTAAGTTTATTAAAATTGTAGTGTAGCTGTGAATCTTATCCAAGCACTGAACCTCATGAGTGTCCATTCTGTCAGAAAATAATTCAGCCTCAATAAGTAAGAACCTCACAAGTGTCCATATTGTTGGAAGAGATTCACTCAAGCTAACTGTATCATATAAATTGAATATGTCTGCATATATATTTGAATATGTAAATTAAGTTATCAATTGCTTGCTTAGTTAATTTTTAAGTTATCATATAAGTTCATTTAATTGAATATAATCTAGTAGTTACTTAATAGTATTTAGACTACATTTAAGGTCATCAATTATACTTTTACAATTTAATTTGTTGTTTATAGTATAAGTACATATTGGCTGTTAAGTTATGGTGCTAGGTTAGACTATGTATGTTTAAATCCCTGATTTAAACAGAGCCAGTGTTCAGTCAGATAACTGAATTTATCAAATCTTATCCTTGTATAAAATACAAGCTGATGTGAGATCCCTGTCTACAGGTGGACTGGAACTTCTATCAACAAGTCATTCACTCCACCTGTCCCTTACAGCCCACAATCTGTCATTAGGAAAAGAGGAATTAGGATTTACAACCCTAGCTAGAGATTTTAGTTGAATTAATTTGCAGACAGTAATTTTTTAGTTTAGTTCAGTACAAGTCCCTGGTAGTCTCCTCTTATATCAATCCCAGCAGGTTTTTCCCACATTAATGGTCCTTCGAACCGGATAATAATGGTCTTTTGTACCTAGATATTTATGATCATTCGTTTACCGAATATTTCAATACCAAATACATAAGAAACTTCTTGATTTTGCATTGGAATAATTCTTACATATTCTGGCCTAACCTAGCTATCAGCCAATATTTATCATAGCTATATATCTAAGTAAACAAATAGTTTGCAGTGGCTTAAGCCACCATATCCATTAACTAGTAAGCATTCATAACAAACTGATACTGTTTTGTGTTAAGAAACCTCAGTACTTAATTATATCAGTGTCAAAGACACAACTGCATCTTAATCATAAATTCCAATTATCTACCTCATTGTGGTAACATTACATATATATTTAAGTGTATTATCTAGCATTATCTCTAATCTACTGATTTTCAGAGCTGCTCATTACATAATATTCTTTAAAAAAGTGTTATCATCACTGTAAGAGCATCATTACAATCTATCTATAATCAACTATATCATACCCTATTCCAGGTAAAACCAGTAGACATTCTACTGTATTTTATCTAACAATTATTATGGTAACAGATTTTGTAATAACTTTGCAAAAATAGTGCCATTTACTATTTTTAAAAAATTATTACAAGATTTACCAACTTGGTGCATTCGTGCATTCGGGTCACAAATCAAATTATTACAATACTTTTGATAATTGAACACCTGCTACAACCAGATTCCAGGGAGGAAATGAAGGACGATCTTTGGAATCATTACCTAAGTAGACAGGAAAGCTCATTTATCAAAATACATTAACATCATACATATTCATCAGAAAAAAGAGAAAAATCTCGGAATCTCCGAAACTCGGAAAAGGTCAAAATGGCTAACAGTGTTCCACGAGCAGCTGAAACAGAAAAGAAAAGGACACAAAGTGTCTAAAAAAATCACTTGAATCTACAGCCTACAGACCATTTAAATCAGGTGATAGACAAATGTCATCATCACTTGGCTACAATAGTCTACAATTGGGGATTAAGACCAATCTTAATCTCACATCACAATCTGAAAGGCTAACAACACATTGACAATGTCAATACAAATATTATCATCCATCTAAGATAACTATCTTAATCCAAGAAAATAGTCTTGATCACCTAATCTCATGCTTACACTGGAGTGAAAGCAGCCTCAGAAAATCTGAAGTTAATCAAGCATCTCAAAGAGACTTACTTAATAGAAAAGGCAAAGCCGAGAAAAAGCAAAATGCTTCATCACATCATGAATAATGTAGATACACATTATTACAGATACAATTCATCCTTTAAGGAAATCCTTGGAGGAGTACAAGTGTTACATGCTTGTATGACCTACTTGCATGTAATTACTTACCTACAAGTTTTACATACTTGTAACAACATCTTATCACAAAGCCAAATCTTTGATGGACTTCGAGCTTACGTACAAAGATTACGAAGCCGAGGAAAACTTAGATCTCAAGAAAAAATCCCCAAAGGTGAACCCACGGACAAAAGCAAAAATGTCCAAAATGGCAGTCAAAAATCAAAGCAACAAAACTCCTCTTCTACAAAGTGGAAACAGAATAATGTTGGCTCTTATGCTATATCCCCCACAGTTAACAGAACTGTAGGAAACCAAGCTCCTAAGACAGATAAGACAAAAGGAGCTGCAAGTGCCCCAAAATGTTTATTCTGTCAAGAAGCACATAGCATTTATCAATGCACAGTTTATGAAGGCCGTGCCAGTCGAATCGATCGACTGAAATCTCTGAACAGGTGCATCCGTTGTCTACGGAAGCACGATACAAGTGAGTGTAACACTCCATTGCAGAACTGCCAATATTGTCATAAAAGTGTACATCACACAGCACTCTGTAGTGATATTAACACTCAATCCAGATCACAGACTTCCAATAATCAACCTGCATCTCAGGCAAAGCCCAAAGATGATAATACCACAACAGCCGTACAATTCTGTACAGTAATGAGCAATGTCAACGACTTGGATACAGAAATTGTTACATCAGCCATATTGCCTACTGCACAGCTAGAACTATGCAATCAAGGAATTTGTATTCCAACTAGAGGCTTTTTTGATCAAGGGTCACAGAAAACCTTTATCAGTAAAAAGATGGCAGAAGATTTACAACTTAAATCTTCAAAGCAAGTATCTACATCCATATCAGGGTTTTTTACTAATTCTGGTCGTAGAACCTTTCCAGTAGTAAAACTCAATGTCTGTCTAGGTACATCCCAAAGGACAGTAGAAGCCATAGTAGTTGATAAAATTCCTACTGAAATGGAAGTGACTGGTCTGACAGCAACTATTAAATTCCTAAAAGAAAAAGGAATCCAATTAGCAGATCCTCTACTTGATTCTGACTACATAGGGGATATCGGAATCCTGATTGGAGCTGACTACTATCACCGATTCATTCTGGGATCAGAAGAATCTATGGGTATGAATATACTCAAATCAGCAGGAGGCATATTGATGACAGGACCTATACTAGATCTTGAACCTTCAACTCCTGAAAAATCACATCATACAGAAACTGTAATAGTGGCATGACTAGGCAAAGAACAGTCACCACTTAAAATCCCCCACATGATTGATGATGGATTAGAATCTGTACCTCAATTGTGGGAACTTGATGCCATAGGAATAATTCCTGAACAACCAAGTCCTGATGATGTCTGTGCATATAATCAATACTTAGAAACTGTACAGTACTATGATGGACAGTACTGGGTAAGGCTACCATGGAAAATCAACCATAAAACCTTACCTACCAATTATCACATGGCTTATAGTCAAGTTAAATCGCAACTAGCAAAGCTAAGAAAAAGGCCTGAGCATTTAAAACTCTATCATGAGATTATTGCTCAACAATTAAAGAATAAATTCATCGAAGTCGTGAAACATGACAATAAGCAAACAGGCCATTTTCTACCGCACATGGCTGTAATGAGAGAATCAAAAACAACTCCTTTACGGATAGTTTTTAATTGTAGCTCTAAATCTGGACCCCAAGGAACCAGTCTAAATGATTGTTTGCAAACAGGTCCAAGTCTAACTCAGAAATTGTATGACATACTGGTGAAGTTTAGACTTAACAAATATGCGTATTCAGCAGATATAAGTAAGGCCTTTCTAAGAGTTGGCTTGCAGGAAGAAGATAGAGACTTCACTAAGTTTCTATGGGTAGAGAACCCAGAAGATGTCAATAGTCCTGTAGTGACTTTCAGATTCTCTTCAGTTCTTTTCGGCGCGACAAGCAGTCCATTTCTGTTGCAAGCAACTCTAGATACTCATCTGAAGAAATCATCAAGTCCCTGTAAGACTGAAATCAGTCAAAATCTATATGTAGATAATTTTCAAGGGACAGTTAACAGTACTACTGAACTGTTACAATTATATCAAGAGGCTAACAAGGAGCTACAAGGTGCAAACATGCCACTACAATCTTGGGCCTCTAATAATGCAACATTGAATAATCAAATAGCAAGAGATTACCCTGAATATCACGTACCAGAATCACAAAAGGTGTTAGGTATGGATTGGGATTTAATCTCGGACACAATATCGATCAAATCTGTGCCAGTAAATTACAACATCACTACAAAAAGGGATTTGCTTTCACAAGTTAGCAAAGTATTCGACCCACTGGGTCTACTAAATCCTTTGACTATCAAGTGGCGTTTATTGGTGCAACAAGCATGGAAAGCTAAGGTTGGTTGGGATGATCCAATACCAATCCAGTTACAAAAAGCTTGGATGGAAGTAGCTCAAGAACAAACTTTAGTTGAAAAGATAATCTTTCCAAGACACATAGTCGAGGAAAATGAAGAAGTATCACTACATGTATTCGCAGACTCGTCAGCCAAAGCTTTTGGAGCTTGTGCTTACTTAGTGACTTCTAATCAATCATATCTTATCAGCTCTAAGGCCAGAGTCGCTCCATTAAAAAAGAGGACTTTGCCTCAGATGGAACTAACAGCACTGCTAACTGGAACACGCTTAGCAGTGCATATCAAACAAGTCTTGTCTACCATGAACATCAAAGATGTCATTATATGGTCTGACAATGAAGCTGTCTTACAATGGGTACGAAACGACAACTGTCCAACTCCATATGTAAAAAATCGCGTCTCGGAAATTAAAGAAATTTCCGCAGGCTTTCAATTGTTGCATGTACCAACAAAGGATAATCCAGCTGATCTCTTATCAAGAGGTATGACATTTAAACAGTTTGCAAAGGCAGATATTTGGTTTCATGGGCCCCGATGGTTAGTGAATGGTAGTTGGCCTGAACAAAAGCCACACGTCATTACGACACAAACCATAACTACCACCAGGCAGCGAGCTCAAATATCAGTCTTGGATTGTACTCGTTACTCCTCGCTCATCAAATTAATCAATGTAACACAGAACGTGTTTCATTATCTCAGGAAAAAAGGTATAAAATACACTTTTCCTGATGCACTTATCTATTGGGTAAGACAAGCCCAGAGAGAAACTTATGGGAATAACTATGAAAATCTTCCACATAAGTTAAAACACAATCTCGGTCTGTGGATAGACCAAGAAAATCACAACATTCTGCGTTGTGGAGGGAGACTTAAACACGCAGATATCAATCTAGATACCGTGCATCCATGGCTTTTACCAAAAAATCATTGGATCACAAGGTTGATTGTGTTGCATACACATCAACAAATCATCAAACATGGAGGAGTGTTAGACACACTCACACAAATCAGACAGCAGTACTGGATTCCTCAGGGAAGACAGTCAGTCAAATCAATCTTGAAGAATTGCATGATATGCCGAAGGTACGATGCAAGAACTTGCTCTTATCCAGGGCCACCACCCCTGCCAAAGGAACGAGTGGTCCATCTACAACCTTTCGAAACGACAGGAGTAGATTATACAGGAGCAATATATCTAACAGGGACTGCAGATAAGCAACCTATCAAGGCATACATCTGTCTGTTCACCTGTGCTACCACCAGGGCAGTACATCTAGAGGTAACACCCGATATGACTGCTCAATCATTTATTCAAGCTTTCCGCAGATTCGCAGCACGCCGATCATGCCCTAAGCTGATGATTTCAGATAACGGAGCAAACTTGGTAGCTGGAGAAGCATGTCTACGGGAAATCTGTTCCCATCCTGCAGTTACTTCCACACTGGAACAGCGTCATTGCAGATGGAAATTTATCCCTCCGAGAGCCCCATGGCACGGAGGATTTTATGAACGGTTAATAGGAACTGTAAAAAGATCCTTGAGAAAATCTCTACACCGTCAGAAAATCAATCTTCAAGAACTCCAGACAGTAATCACGGAAGTAGAATCAAGGGTGAATAACCGGCCGTTGACTTACTTGTCTGAGGATCCTACTCAACATGAGCCATTAAGTCCTGCCCACCTAATGTATGGAAGACTTCTGACTCCAGTACCATCTCTAGTGGATGATGAGATCAGAGATCCCTCATATGTGGGTCAGAGCGAGTTGGTTCAGGGGTATAAACATCTGTCCAGCATAATCCAAAAATGGAATGATGTTTGGACAAAAGAATATCTTACATCTCTACGAGAACATCACTATGGGGCCAATGTCCCCCATAATATAGCTAATCTCCAACCTGGCGATATTGTCTTGGTAGACAGTGATGGCCCTAGGGCAGACTGGCCATTAGGTAAAGTTGTCTCAGTCCATCCAGATAGTCAGGGGATTTTGAGAATAGTCAAAATCCTGTCTAAAGGAACAACTTCCCTGAAGACATTGGACAAACTCATCCACATGGAATCAGTGAGCCAGCTGCAGTTAGATCCTGAGAGACCTCAAGAGACTCTAACTCCACAAGACCCACAGACTCCTAACAGACACAATCGTCCACAACGGACAGCAGCAGAAAAGTGCAAGAAAAATCTGCACTTGTATTATCAATCCAATGGAGAGTAAATAAATACATATGGTTACTATTGTCCTAAGTATTGGACTCTGTGCCAGTTCTCTCCCTCTGGAAGATGTGGGAAATTTTTACCCACCATATCTAATAATCATCTAAGAAATGTATAATTTCTATATCATATCTAAATCATATCAAAATCATATCTAAATCGTATCAAAATCATATTAGAATCATTAAAGATTCATTATATAGCTTGATCCTGGATGACAATGGCACCATGAACACGTACGCAACAGGGGCCCTTTTGATGCCTACGTGACTTTGTACATGATTTCTCAAGGATCCAGAAGCTTCTAGAAGGACTTCTTAATTAAAAAACTATTGGAACATTTATTCAACATCCGGTAAGGATAATATCGAATCCTTATTAAGAATCAGTGGTACTTTCAAATACTACTTATAATCTTTAAATCTTATATCTAATTATATTATAATCACATCTTATCTTAATCATAAGTCTAGACTGTAAAAATAATCAATCAATATTCATTGAAAGTTACCTCTCAAGGGAGAGGGAGGGGCATCTCGGGGGCGAGAAGCGCCCACGACGATGCCTCGCGGCACTCCGCGTTTGTTTACAATTGAGTGAACAAGTGACTGATCCTTAGCGAACATTACCAGCTCAAGGACACCTTATCTAATATTTTTTATCGCCAGTGAATACTCTCTAGAACTGGGGGAGTACCTGGACAATATCTACAAGGAAAATCCGTGAACATTCACATAAAATAGAGTGTATAGTGGAGATCAGTGACACGGTTTCCTCCACTTTCATTCATAAACTTTTATCTCGAATCATTCTTCTGCAACTGCAGGATAATCACGTAGCAACGCTACCAGATCATCATACAGCAACGCTGTAGCAAAATATCGTGCCTAAACTCAACAAGAGAGAGTTAATCAGTCTGGCAAACTTGTCAGACAGGCACCCCGACTGGCAGAGAAGTATATTGAAGGTTATTTGGTATATGATTGGCCAATTGTATGCTTGTGTAGCTTTAATATCCTATAAATCTGTCTGTTGGTTAAAAAGCGAGGCTAAGCCTCACATATCAGTAAGTTTATTAAAATTGTAGTGTAGCTGTGAATCTTATCCAAGCACTGAACCTCATGAGTGTCCATTCTGTCAGAAAATAATTCAGCCTCAATAAGTAAGAACCTCACAAGTGTCCATATTGTTGGAAGAGATTCACTCAAGCTAACTGTATCATATAAATTGAATATGTCTGCATATATATTTGAATATGTAAATTAAGTTATCAATTGCTTGCTTAGTTAATTTTTAAGTTATCATATAAGTTCATTTAATTGAATATAATCTAGTAGTTACTTAATAGTATTTAGACTACATTTAAGGTCATCAATTATACTTTTACAATTTAATTTGTTGTTTATAGTATAAGTACATATTGGCTGTTAAGTTATGGTGCTAGGTTAGACTATGTATGTTTAAATCCCTGATTTAAACAGAGCCAGTGTTCAGTCAGATAACTGAATTTATCAAATCTTATCCTTGTATAAAATACAAGCTGATGTGAGATCCCTGTCTACAGGTGGACTGGAACTTCTATCAACAAGTCATTCACTCCACCTGTCCCTTACAGCCCACAATCTGTCATTAGGAAAAGAGGAATTAGGATTTACAACCCTAGCTAGAGATTTTAGTTGAATTAATTTGCAGACAGTAATTTTTTAGTTTAGTTCAGTACAAGTCCCTGGTAGTCTCCTCTTATATCAATCCCAGCAGGTTTTTCCCACACGAGCGGAGGCTACGAGGGACACTACGAGCAGAGGCTACGAGGGACACTACGAGCAGAGGCTACGAGGGACACTACGAGCAGAGGCTACGAGGGACACTACGAGCGGAGGCTACGAGGGACACTACGAGCGGAGGCTACGAGGGACACTACGAGCGGAGGCTACGAGGGACACTATGAGCAGAGGCTACGAGGGACACTATGAGCAGAGGCTACGAGGGACACTACGAGCGGAGGCTACGAGGGACACTACGAGAGGCTACGAGGGACACTACGAGCGGAGGCTACGAGGGACACTACGAGCGGAGGCTACGAGGGACACTACGAGAGGCTACGAGGGACACTACGAGCAGAGGCTACGAGGGACACTACGAGCAGAGGTTACGAGGGACACTACGAGCGGAGGCTACGAGGGACACTACGAGCGGAGGCTACGAGGGACACTACGAGCGGAGGCTACGAGGGACACTACGAGCGGAGGCTACGAGGGACACTACGAGCGGAGGCTACGAGGGACACTACGAGCGGAGGCTACGAGGGACACTACGAGCGGAGGCTACGAGGGACACTACGAGCAGAGGCTACGAGGGACACTACGAGCGGAGGCTACGAGTGGCGGTAGGAGTGTAGTGAATGAGGGGAAAGTAGCATGCAGTTTTTCCTGTGGACAATCTCTAGAATTGTTCTACTTTGCCAGGCTTCTCTGGCGATTGGCTGGCAAATGAGGGTGTTTGTGTAGGTGACAGGCCCACACAGACACCATCACAGCCAGACTGATCCGGAAACTCCCGCAACCAACTTATCGATCTGGCACTTGAAAGGTTCCACTGTTGTATCCCGGAGTTTACTCAGCCAGCCTCACGACCTGACAAGCGTTGGAATTGGTCACTTAAATCACGGCCAAATTGAGAATTAGAAGGAGGCAGCGGCTCTTCCATCTATGTTACAGTTCCAGTATTGAAAAATATAGATTGTAACAAGATTCACATTAATATTACAAAAGGCTACTCTTATCTTCATTAAACCCACGGTTCTTAAAACCATCCAGCCGTGTATTACAAGAGGGACATCCATTTCCACAGAATTCACAAGGAGAAACAGCTGATTCTCAGGCAGGTTTCTCCCTATAGGCTTATATTAACGAGGCCTATTATAAGCCACGAGTCTAAGATGGTCGACATCTGAGACTCATTGCCACCCCCACCTGAATATATTTAATAAAATCGTAACACAAAAATCAGTAATATATCCAGTGTGCAATCCCCTCCCACCACCACTACACAATATTGCCCTACTCACATTATGCATCTGCTGCCTATATGTCCAACTTCAAAATAAATATAAAGATTTTTAAACACGCAACTTGTGTAGCACCACCTGTCCTCTGTAAATTAGCAGGCAAGTTCCACCAACACCTGGGGACCAGATTCACGAAAGCACTTACACAAGCACTTACGAACCTGTACATCTTTTCTCAATCTTTGGCGGCTTTGTTTACAATTATTAAACAGTTAATGAGCTCCGAAGCACCAGGAAGCTGTTTATAACAATAACAACAGTTGATTGGCAAGTTTTCATGCTTGTAAACTGTTCAATAAATGTAACCAAAGTCGTCAAAGATTGAGGAAAGATGTACACGTTCGTAAGTGCTTGCGTAACTGCTTTCGTGAATCTGGCCTCTGGCTCGGCACGTTAGTTTCCACTAATACCTGTCCCAGGTAAATTAGTTAATTCATTTCCGTTAATGCTTGCACTACCTACCCAGTTTTTTGGATTTGCCGCTCCGTAAAAACAAAAAACAAAAAATCAAACCTTTTAGTCCAACTAGGAGCGTATGAACTTGGTTGATACCTGGTTGATGGGGTTCTGGAAGTTCTTCTGCTCCCCAAGCCCGGCCCGAGGCTAGGCTTGACTTGTGAGAGTTTGGTCCACCAGGCTGTTGCTTGGAGCGGCCCGCAGGCCCACATACCCACCACAGCCCGGCTGGTCCGGCACTTCTTGAAGAAAACAACGTTGTTCTACATCGTACTTATTGAAACTATTTGGACGAAAGTACTGGTGAAAGTACCAGCATGTAGTGATGGACCACAGGGAAGTACCAGCATGTAGTGATGGACCAGCAGAGAGTACCAGTATGTAGTGATGGACCACCAGAAAGTACCATTATGTAGTAATGGTCCACCAGAAAGTACCAGTATGTAGTGATGGACCACCAGAAAGTACCATTATGTAGTAATGGTCCACCAGAAAGTACCAGTATTTAGTGATGGACCACCAGAAAGTACTAGTATGTAGTGATGGACTACTGAGTAAGCCACTTTTTGTACTGTCAGTTTTATAGAGTGCAGAAAATATATAGCTAAAAAGCAAACTTAAACATTCCTAGGCCTAAAAATTCTAGTTTGTCCGTCCATTAATGCAAAAAAGGATTAGATTTTAGGTCTGTGCTGTCTCCTCAACGCGTGAGAGAGCACAGACTAATCTAGTGTTGTACTGTACGATAAGTTAGAAAGTGATGTAACCTGGTTGATACCTGGTTACCTGGTTGATGGGGTTCTGGGAGTTCTTCTACTCCCCAAGCCCGGCCCGAGGCCAGGCTTGACTTGTGAGAGTTTGGTCCACCAGGCTGTTGCTTGGAGCGGCCCGCAGGCCCACATACCCACCACAGCCCGGTTGGTCCGGCACTCCTTGGAGGAATAAATCTAGTTTCCTCTTGAAAATGTCCACGGTTGTTCCGGCAACGGTTGTAAGAAATGTAATCTTGGCCAAGCAAGTGTTGCATCACTCTGTTGTTACTCAGCTGCTGTTAAGCAAGTGTTGCATCACCCTGTTGCTACTCAGCTGCTGTTAAGCAAGTGTTGCATCACCCTGTTGCTACTCAGCTGCTGTTAAGTGCTGCACTTTCGGTCAAGATGCCTTCTTATGGTGTTTATAAAGAAACATTTTGACAGACTGACTTTTTAAGCCCAGATTCACAATGAACCCGGGGCCCTTTACAGCGCCTTAGCCTGGCCCTAGATCATAATAATAATTTGCAAATTTCGAGGCTGTGGGAGGAGCTATTGCATATATAATCCCGAAGAGGAGTGTAGGTGGCCCTTCCGGAGTGGGCCCCCGGGCCACAGGGCCACCGGGCCCCCAAGACGCGGCCCCCACCACACGAACACCTACACTCTCTCAGTATAATGATCCCGAATTCCGTCTTGAAGACGCAGGGATTGTGACCCTTGGTAAGAGAGGGAGTAACGTCGGATATTGCTCACCAGGAGACTGGAAGCCCCCGTGAATCACACGTGTGTCAGGGGAGAGGTGGGAGGGTCGTCAACCAGGTCACCGTGGGAGCAGTGCCTCTCAACATGAAGGTGGGAGATGGGGGAAGGCGTGGTGGGAGAGGGAGCATGGGATAATGAGGACCCTTACAACAGACAAGGATGGGGGGGGGGGTTATGATGAAAGGTGGATGGAGCGACCTGTAGGTTTGGAAGTAAACAAGTTTTTTATTATGTGTGCGCGCACGCACACACACGCACACTCACACACGCACACACGCTGGGGGAATTGCCCAGCTGGTGGAAGAAGGCAAATGTGGCGCCTGTCTGCAGGAAAGGACATAAAGAAGCACTTAATAACTACAGACCAGTGTCGTCCACAAGCATCCCTTGTAAAGTACTTGAGAGAATTATAAGGGTAAGACTAGGTGCACACCTAGAAAGAATTAAATTTGTAAGTAAACAACAACATGGCTTTAGAGAAGGAAAATCATGCCTGACGAACCTCCTGGAGTTTTGTGATAAGGTAACGAAAATTAGGCAAGACAGAAAACAATGAACAGATTACATATTTCTGGACTGCCAAAAAGCCTTTGATACAGTAACACATTGAAGGTTACTATCCAAACTTGAGAAGCAGGCGGGCGTTGACGGAAACGCACTATCATGGGTAAGGAATTACCTAACAGACAGGTATCAGGGTGACAGTGAGGGGCGAGGAGTCCAGCTGACGTAGAGTAACAAGCGGGGTGCCTCAAGAATCGGTGCTGGGACCCATTCTATTCCGCATTTATGTAAATGACTTGACTGCAGGAGTTGAGTCTTTTATGTCGTTGTTTGCAGATGATGCAAGACTAATGAGGAGGGATGAGATAAATGAGGATTGCAAGATTCTCCAGGATGAGATGAACAGGTTGCAGAGCCAGTCCGTTAAATTGCCGCTGAAGTTCAACACTAACAAGTGCAAGGTGATGGAAATGGGAACATGAGCCAGGAGACCGAAAGGCCAATACACGATGAAGGGAAACTATCTCCCTATAATGACTAGAGAAAAAGACCTGGGAGTGGACATAACATCAAACCTAACTGAAGAGGCTCATATAAATAGAATTCATATGGCAAGCCAGAAACTAAAGAGTGGCCAGTTTCCAGTTTCAGCGCCTCAATGTCACCATCCAGAGAGGTGTATCTTGTATAAAAATGCCTGGCTTTTCTTGAGCATTACGGGCTCACCATAGCCCGTGCTACATGGACACTTCGTTCTGAGTAGCTAAATCTGAAACAACAACAACAACTTGAGCATCTTCCAAAGTTACAGCCCCGCTCCTGTGCCAGGTAAGTCCACAACGGGCTCACCATAGCCCGTGCTACTTGGAACTTTTTTTTCCAAGTAGCGATTCTTAAACAACAACACTTGAGCATCTTCTCCTCTGTGAAGCTGGATTAAAGATTCTGAACAATGATTGCTATACATGTATTTTGTAAACTGTAACAATGTAATAAAATAAATCATAAAATGAGTGTGAGTGCAAGGAGGATTCTCAAGGATCTGGGTTCCGGGCTCATCGAAATATGACACCTTAGAGCGGCCAACTTTCTTTTCCAGCGCCTCAGCGTGGCGATCCAGAGGGGGAACGCCCGCTGCATCCTCAGTCCTTGTTTGTCGACGGAGGAATTCGCAGAAATCTACAGCTTTTATGGAACAAATTCCCTCTCCTTTTCTCTTAATGTTCACATTTTGCTTATGTATCCTAACATAATAAAGTATATCTACTTTATGAGATCTACTTTTTGAGAAAACAAAAGTATTTTCTCAAAAGTGTATAATTAAAAAAAACAGGGAGGTAGAAGGAAATATTCATATGTATTTAGAGGCCCACAGTCCCAACAAACACAACCATAAGTGGTACCTCACATTAATACATATATATATATATATATATATATATATATATATATATATATATATATATATATATATATATATATATATATATATATATATATATATATTATAATTATTTAATTCTTGGATCATCGGAGGTTCGAACTCGGGTCTTAAAATTACGAGCGAGAGTAAAATATAAAGTAATGTAGCAGGGATAAGAGCCAGACATGACGTGTTATCGGGCGGAAGACCAGAACGGAACCCCCCCCCCCCCCCCCCGCCAGTAGC
Source organism: Procambarus clarkii (assembly GCF_020424385.1). Lineage (NCBI taxonomy): Eukaryota > Metazoa > Arthropoda > Malacostraca > Decapoda > Cambaridae > Procambarus > Procambarus clarkii. Next base: position 30,749 of record NW_025552457.1, read on the forward strand.
AATTGTGCTACTGCCAGGGAGGGTGGCCGGGGGGGGGGGTCTGGTATGATAATTTCGCGTGCGTGATAGTTAAGACTGCCAGTCGACGACGTTTAGGCCAAATTGCGCGCATTACGCTCCTTATTACGCGAATTAGGACCCAAGTCTCCGCGCGGGGACTAATCTATTTTATCCTCGGCTAATATTTTGTCGTGTAACATTTTCTCTGACCAAATATGCAGTTACGGGTATTAATGGTGATTGAAGCGGGACCCCGACTGCCGCCCCGGTCTTGTTGATGCTGTGTCTGTGTTCTGGCTCGCGTGTCCCCCCCCCCCCCGGCCTGCTTATTTCATTATTCGTGTCCGTCCCGCTCCTCTTCCAGGGAACTCCGGTAATGACAAGGTTGGGTGTGAGCGAGCGAGGGTGAAATATATAAAGCAATTTAATAACGTGAAGATGAATAATTTGGCTTGTTTAAAGGCGAGGGGGGTTGCGTGCATAAGGGTGCTCTGTTGTCAACTAACACAGTTAAGTTGATCAAAGCAATGTTACTGTGCTTGCCTTACTTTGTGATGATTTCGGGGCTCAACGTCCCTGCGGCACGGTCCGCGGCACGGTCCCCGACATGGCCTCCTCCTTGGCGTATTCCAGCCAGTGTTTTTATTGTTAGTGAACTGTTTTGTACAACTTTAATATCTGTGAGTAACTGAGATGATACTTCCCGCTGCTGACGAAGCTTCTAAGACACACCTTTACATGTTTCAGTTGGAGCTAGCGGATCAGCCTGGCTGTGGCGGCTACACAGACCTCGAGGCTACGAAGACTAACAGCCTCACAGACCAGCCAATCACCAGGAAAGGCTGACCAGAGCCAGGCCCCGGGAATACAACTCTCAGCACCCACTCTAGTCATGTCTCTAACCTCTCCTAACCTCCCCTCACTTGTCAGCCCCTACCAGGTCTTCCAGGGTCATGTTACATTACGAAGGGTGAGGAGGAGGAGGAAGAGGGAGGTGCGCGCTTTAAGAAAATAAAGTTGTAGAATTGTGAGAAAAGTTGTGAGAAATTGTAGAAAACGTTCCCAATAATTCAGGTGGGTTATTGCATGGATTCGAGTAGTAAAAAGATCTCTGCACGTTCTCCTGGTCAGCAATATCTTTTGTGCAATAGTTGATCATCTTCTGGTCCTGCTTCAGGTAACTCAGTAAGCAACGACGTCTCTCATTTAGTTTATTCTTAAAAGAAAAAGGCTACAAAAGCCTCAAAGCCTCAAACAATCACCTTCAACTATTGATGTAATAATTTACTTCATTTTGTTTTATTATTTGTATTGTGTCCTGTTTTGGCTGTTAAATTATAATCCCAGGTAAAATAAAAGCTATCTTGAGATGATATCGGGGCTTAGCGTCCCCGCGGCCCGGTCCTCGACCAGGCCTCCGTTTTGTTACACACAGCCCAGGAAGCAGCCCGTAGCAGCTGTCTAACTCCAAGGTACCTATTTACTGCTAGGTAAGAGGGGCATCAGGGTGAAATAAACTTTGCCCAATTGTTTCCACCTCCACCGGGGATCGAACCTGGAACCTCAGGACTACGAATCCGAAGTGCTGTCCACTCAGCTGTCAGGACCCGTGTCCTCTCCCAGGTAGAAGAGGACACTTTACACTGACCGTTTTCTAAATGTTGAGAAACCTTAGGAGGACGTACTGGGTATCTAGCTAACCCCCCCCCCTCACCCCCCCCCCCTCCCCCCCCGTCCCGCTGCAACACAGAGTGAGCCTGGCACTTGACTCTGTCTCCACCGACTTGAGGCACTTAGTCTGTCTGCACCACCGCCCGTGACCCTCATCAGGAACCCCGTCTCCCCCTTCCCCTCAACACGTAATCACTGCCGCCCATTTCTTAATTGGATGTGAAGGGTTTGCCACGTCTCAATGACTCACTTCTGCAACCCTGGCACTCTACCTGGTTCCCCTCGTGGCACCCGTCCTGGTTCCCCTCGTGGCACCCGTCCTGGTTCCCCTCGTGGCACCCGTCCTGGTTCCCCTCGTGGCACCCGTCCTGGTTCCCCCTCGTGGCACCCATTCTGGTTCCCCTCGTGGCACCCATCCTGGTTCCCCTCGTGGCACCCGTCCTGGTTCCCCTCGTGGCACCCGTCCTGGTTCCCCTCGTGGCACCCGTCCTGGTTCCCCCTCGTGGCACCCGTTCTGGTTCCCCTCGTGGCACCCGTCCTGGTTCCCCTCGTGGCACCCGTCCTGGTTCCCCTCGTGGCACCCGTCCTGGTTCCCCTCGTGGCACCCGTCCTGGTTCCCCTCGTGGCACCCATCCTGGTTCCCCTCGTGGCACCCGTCTTGGTTCCCCCTCGTGGCACCCGTTCTGGTTCCCCTCGTGGCACCCATCCTGGTTCCCCTCGTGGCACCCGTCCTGGTCCCCACTGACCCAACGCTGTCAAGAAATCACAGGTCAAAATATAAAGCTTTCAACATTCTCCAATTTTTCTCCAAGATTCTCACACGTGGTGAGGAACTATCCACGTGGAACTATCAAGTGAAAACGCTAAACCTTTACGACTATATATCACTTGGAAGGGATCAGGATAACGATTTGGGATGGGACTGGGGGAAGGAATAGTGCCCAGCCACTTGGACGGTCGGGGATTGAACGCCGACCTGCAAGAAGCAACTCAGTCACACTACCGTTTCCTCCCTCACCACTCTACTGAGGGGGAGGGAGAGAGAACAGGTGCCGGGGAGCAAGCCACGCTCCTGGCTAATGCAGGGAGGGTCTCACCTCCTCACCAGGGTAGGGTCACTCCTCACCAGGGGAGGGTCTCACCTCCTCACAAGGGGAGGGTCTCACCTCACAAGGTGATCACCAGACAATCTTGACACCTGCCACCAGTGCAACAACCGGCCCCCTTTCATCACTGCATATGGCTTCATGGCGTACATTATGCACCGCCAAGCAGTCGTGTGGGCGACAGTAAACACGTTCCAAGGAACATGTCTTGTGATATGTCAGTGCTTGCAGGGCTTGGTCTCTGATTAAGTCAGGCTGTTAGTGCTTGTAGTTCGACGCAAAGGAACCAAAACATGGATGATTAGGGATAGATTGTAGACATGTATCAAGTTCCATCTTTCACACATTTAAGGGATTCTATTGATCATGCCTCTTGTACCTGGAGTTTACCTGGAGTGGGTGCAAGGACTGTACCCTAATTTCTTTGTCATCCTCCGTGTATGAACCTTCACTCGTACGAATAGGTCCAATACTGGCAGTGGTTTTTGCTTTTGATTTCACATATGTGAAGAAGTATTTTGAATTTTTCTTTATTTCCTGAATTGCTTTCTGTTCTAACTGCTTTTCTTCAGTCTGATATGAGTGTTTCAATTTCCGCTCGATTTCTTCAATCTCTCTATTTAAATTATTCCTTCTTTAACGGGAAAGTCGTGTCTGTTTAAGCATTTCCGTTATTTTTTCTCCTCTTTTGTAGTGTCGTCTGCGTTCTCTTTCTACGTTGGACCTCATTCTGGTTTTAATCAACGGAACATGTTTCAGACAGACTTGATACGCTTCCAAAGTCAGTTTTTCAATTCCTTCTGTAGGACTTGTATTACTTAGAACAGTTCCCCATGGAATGTTTGTAAGTTCCCTGTTTATTTTCTCCCAGTCTGTCCTTTTATTATTAAAATTGAATTTACAGAATAACCCCTCTCGCATGATCATTGTTTTAGGTATATTCTGAGAACTGATGGTAGTTTGCACTTCAATGAGCTTGTGATCTGAGTATGTGGTATCTGATATCGTAATGTCCCTGATTATGTCTTTATTGTTTGTAAAGACCAGATCTAGAATATTTTCATTTCTCGTTGGCTCTGATATCTGCTGGTTGAGTGAAAAATTGTCACAGGATCTAAACAGTTCTCTAATCTGTGGTTGGCATGTCCCGATAAATTTCCTTGTATAATATTATTGTTTGCTATTCTCCATCTTAGACTAGGCAAATTGAAGTTACCTAGGAAGATAATATCAGGTATCGGGTTCTCCAAATTATCAAGGCTATTTTCTATTTTGTTAATCTGATCTGCGAATTCCTCTGGCGGTTTGGATATTAGAATAATAACTAAGTTTATTTTCTCTATTTTTTTTTTACTCCCAGTACCTCTACCACCTCATTTGCACCTCTCGCACACTACATTATTCAATGCCTAATTAGACCCTTCAGATTCCCTGGCAAGAGGTCCCTGGACCTTCCTGGACCACTTCATTAACTAGTGTTCCTGGGAATATTCTTATAATGCGCCCAAAATTTGCCAGTACAGGCTACTGATCACATGGCCCTGTGTGATGGGGATATTTAGCATCACGTAGGTAGTCCTTGACACACTTTGAATTGATGTATCAATTTTTCATATAGTCTAAGGTAGCTGCACAAATGCAGATGTACCTTAATGTATTAAATAAAGGTATTGTTTTTCCTTATACTGTTTAGTTCTAGGCATTTTTTAGGTTCTTCTCCTTACCTCCAGCACTCGGCCAGGAGCCAAGACCTGGAGGGGGAAGGGGGAGTGTCAGGTCAACACCTGTCGTTCTCTGCCTCTTGACACATGTTTTAATACCAAGAAACCACACAATACCACATGTTTTAAACAGCGAGAGATCCACAAAACAATAGTTCAGTTTCTTCAACAATATTTACAACAAAATAAAACACCTGTCAATATGACTGAGACATTCCACTACGCCTCACAAGCGACCAATACAAACTGTAATCTGGACCCAAATCTTCCTTTTTGCTTTTTGTTTTTTGTTTTTACATTCGTCTAATGATGCTATCAATGTGAGGCACTGGCTAAGTTGGTCCTACTCAGCCAAGTTACATGAACTTACCTGAATTTACACATCTGGGAACAGACCTTCAATTAGTTTATGACGGATCTGTACCTCTCGTGTCGACGCCTTCCAGATGAGTTGCCTCAAGGAATCTCCATGTGAAGACCAATTCAAACAGCCTCTCTCTCTCTCTCTCTCTCTCTCTCTCTCTCTCTTTTCCTCCTCTCTCACTCTTCTTCCTCTCGCACTTTTCCTGCCTCCCTCCCTCCTGTTCCACAACGTCCACACTCGCCAACAACCATATGATTTATTGCTCACAATATGTTATTACCTTGACTAAAAGTACGTTTGTAAATTATAAATCACCCAAGAAGTAAGTGCCTCTCATCCATCTTACTTTAAATCACACGCCTCGTAAGTATTCGTCAGGGTGCTAACTACCTCGCTCCTATCATCCCCCTCAGAGCGTCTGATCATTAAGAAGAACAAGAGCCTATAATCCAAAGCCATAATGAAATAATAGCAAGGAGTCAGGAGGAGGAGGAGCGGCCCCAGCTACACTCTGCAGCATAGCCTCTAGCAGTCATCAACGCCACACACCTCTCTCTCTCCTACCTTCCTACCTTGTCTACCTTGTGTTACCTCATAGCCTCTAGCAGTCATCAACGCCACACACCTCTCTCTCTCCTACCTTCCTACCTTGTCTACCTCATAGCCTCTAGCAGTCATCAACGCCACACACCTCTCTCTCTCCTACCTTCCTACCTTCCTACCTTGTCTACCTTGTGTTACCTCACCTGCTACACTCAACACACAAGTCAATTGCCAGCTTCTCAACCACACACACACAGACGGCTTCACATTCTCAACGACGCTAATTCAAGTCTCCTGCGACGTCTACACGAGTCTCGAGACTAAAATACTAAACATCCACTCACTTGAGCTCTCAAGGTAATCAAGTACACTTTCCTGTGTAAAGGTAAAAATAAAAACCTCGACCAGTGACGTTGTCAAAGATGCTCCAGTGGTTCCTCCTCCGCCTGTCTTGCCAAGAGACAGCCTTCAAGGTGTTGCGGCGGAGAGGCACAACCGCTCAATACCAAAATGTTATTCTGCTGCCCTCAAATGTTGCAGGACGCTAGACAAGATAAAAGATAAACAGGTAGGCATATAAGTATGCTGTAAGCTTAAACAAGATGCCAGGTAAGCAGGCTATAGGCCTAAACCAGCAGGTTATAAGCCTAAGCAGGTAGGTAAACATGTAGGAGAGGGCTGGAGGGCTGCCTCTCACCACCACCACCACCTGAGGACATGCCCAGGATGCCAAGGGCCCTCCAGTGCACCCCACCGAACTCCAAGCGACTCGAGCAGAGGACAGCTTTAGAGGCCTGTCGAGACTACGAGTGGGGCCGAGGAGCCCTGGAGTACACACGAGTACCGGCGATGATGACTAGAGCAGACAGGGGTTGAGATGAGGAGGGTTGCAGCAGACATCACGGGTGATAAGGATGCCTTTTGAAGATACAAATAGAATAAAGGATCCAGAGGACTGATACGTACAATAATGGGGATTACGACGGGCAAGGGAAAACAAATAGGGATGAAGAAGGCGAGAACAGACAGGAGTGCAATTAAAAACCTGGAACACGCAGGAGTGGAAATAGCCTAGATCTAAGGGTTGCTGGAACAGACAAGACTGGGTGTGGGGAAGCCTAGAACAGACAGGACTAAGGGTGAGGAAGCTGGAAGAGACTGTAATGGAGGTGGGGGAGGCCTGGAACACACACACAACTGCAGGTTGGTAAGCCTGCCAACAGACAGGAATGATAATGTGGGCCTGCGGGCCGCTCCAAGCAACGGCCTGTTGGACCAAGTTATCACAAGTCGAGCCTGGCCTCAGGCCGGGCTTGGGGAGTAGAACTCCCAGAACTCTCCAGGTATGCTCCAGGGTTGGACAGAGAGCGCTGGAACACTAAACCGGGCCCTAGTAAGTCCCCCTCATAGTGCCGAACGATGTAGTCTTCAGGTACGTCTACATTCCCCGATCGACTTGAGAATGTTCAAGACAAACCGAAACGTCGTCGTCCCTTCACCTTCTAGTGTATGGTCTGGTCTACATTCTCCAGGATAGTAGCAGAACAACCAGACTAACAAGACAATAATCACGTGACCATCTGTGTGGACACGTGGCAAATGTATAAGTACTTGAGGCCAGCGTAGGAATTGAAGGAAATTATCAGGGGAAGCGCCAAGCCATTACGACTATGTAGCACTGGGAAGGGGTCAGGATAAGGATTTGGGATGGGACGGGGGGGGGGGGAGGAATGGTCCCAACCACTTGGACGGTCGGGGATTGAACGCCGACCTGCATGAACAGTTGCATAAAATCAAACAGTATTAGAAACTTCCACCAGAGTGACAAGTACTCCCCTAGCTGTGCTTGCGGGGGTTGAGCTCTGGCTCTTTGGTCCCGCCTCTCAACTGTCAATCAACTGGTGTACAGATTCATGAGCCTACTGGGTTCTGACATATATATACATTTGAAACTGTGTATGGAGTCAGCCTCCACCACGTCACTGCCTAATGCATTCAATCTGTTAACTACTCTGACACTAAAAAGTTCTTTTTAACGTCCCTGTGGCTCATGTGCGTACTCAGTCTCCACCTGTATCCTCAAACACACCTACAAGTGTGTAGGTGTGGTTATCTTGAGGTTATCTTGAGATGATGTCGGGGCTTTTAGTCCCCGCGGCCCGGTCCTCGACCAGGCCTCCACCCCCAGGAAGCAGCCCTTGATAGCTGACTAACTCCCAGGTACCTATTTTACTACTAGGTAACAGGGGCATCAGGGTGAAAGAAACTCTGCCCATTGTTTCTCGCCGGCGCCCGGGATCGAACCCGGGACCACAGGATCACGCGTCCAGTGTTCTGTCCGCTCAGCCGTCGGCTCCCCACTGAATAATTAAAACCGTTTTTTTAATATTAGTATTAATCACCGTTAATACTGAACGCTTCCCAACATTAGGCGAAGTTTTATAACCCAGTTCCATGTTAAACCGTCAATCCAAAATCAAATTCATTAACCTAAAGATGTAATACTGCAATGTACTACTGTAAGTGATTACTCTCACTCTTTTATCTTAACTACTTTACCCCATTAACGGTAAGCTTGTGTCCCACTTACACGCATTCCACCATGGTTATAGTGCCCCCTTCATTACCTGCACACCAATCGATCCCTAAATCCACCACAGAAATAGCAAATTGGTTAAGGAAGCTGGAAGAAACGAGCACAAGAATCACGTACTAATTATACGGGCTCACCATAGCCCGTGCTACATGGACACTTCGTTCTAAGTAGCTAAATCTGAAACAAACGTACTAATTCATCAACTTCTCTATCAAGAACCACACGACCCCTCCACGCATGAATAGGTTCATGAATAGATTGAATAGATTCAAACATGAATAGATTCACAAAGTGACCATGTCTACATTCAAGGAAAGGCGAGTCCCTGAGTAGGTGAATGACACGGCTGACATGACACCAATGCCATGACACACTAGCCACTGCGGCCAGAACACAACAGCATGATAGAACAAGCCCACGCACCAGTAGGTCCAAAAACAGATCTCGGACCACAACAATACCATTATACACAACAGACCCCCGACCAGACATGAGTGCAGGGCTGCTGCCATTATAGACGGTGTCGGAGAGGTCCCAGGGGGGTCTCTTGGCCTTGCCAGGTCCCAGAGGGTCTCTTGGCCTTGCGAGGTCCTAGAGGGTCTTTTGGCCTTGCCAGGTCCCAGAGGGTCTCTTGGCCTTGCGAGGTCCTAGAGGGTCTTTTGGCCTTGCGAGGTCCCAGAGGGTCTTTTGACCTTGCGAGGTCCTAGAGGGTCTTTTGGCCTTGCGAGGTCCCAGAGGGTCTTTTGGCCTTGCGAGGTCCCAGAGGTCTCTTGGTCTTGCAAGGTCCCAGAGGGTCTTTTGGCCTTGCGAGGTCCCAGAGGGTCTTTTGGCCTTGCGAGGTCCCAGAGGGTCTTTTGGCCTTGCGAGGTCCCAGAGGGTCTTTTGGCCTTGCGAGGTCCCAGAGGGTCTTTTGGCCTTGCGAGGTCCCAGAGGGTCTTTTGGCCTTGCGAGGTCCCAGAGGGTCTTTTGGCCTTGCGAGGTCCCAGAGGGTCTTTTGGCCTTGCGAGGTCCCAGAGGGTCTTTTGGCCTTGCGAGGTCCCAGAGGGTCTTTTGGCCTTGCGAGGTCCTAGAGGGTCTTTTGGCCTTGCGAGGTCCCAGAGGGACTCTTGGCCTTGCGAGGTCCCAGAGGGTCTCTTTGCCTTGCGAGGTCCCAGAGGGTCTTTTGGCCTTGCGAGGTCCCAGGTCTCTTGGTCTTGCAAGGTCCCAGAGGGTCTTTTGGCCTTGCGAGGTCCCAGAGGGACTCTTGGCCTTGCCAGGTCCCAGAGGACTCTTGGCCTTCCATTCCAGTAATAAGCATGACCGGCCCCCGCTTCAGCTAATGCTAGACCTCAAGCTGAACATACCGGGTGCCGACCATAACAGCTTTCATGAACACAACAGCCGCTGTTACCTGTACTCCTCGTGGGTACAACTCGACACCAACCTTCACCACCAAATTGTGACTATTGTGCACCAACTGATTACCGACACTCATCCCACCAATAGTCTTAAATTATAAAAATTACACTTTGCTCCCTCGCTATTTGCAATTTAATTTCCAATCATATTTCCTCGGGCACTCTCGCCTCCAGACAGTTGTGGAAGCGTTTGTGCACTACACCTGATAACGGGAAGCCACCCCATATGTACACATAAGATGTCGTGACCTATGATAACGATAACCTATGATAACACTGCGGCCATACAACGGCATTGAACTGGTATACCTTGGACTCTCCATGCACACTAACGACTGAACTACTGAGTTCATTCAGTAGTTTAATGATGAACTCATCAACCTACCCTGCCATTGAACTCATCAATGAACCATGATGAGTTCAAAAGGGGTTCGCAACCTGAAGTATCTGTTTGATATCTATCTTCATCTTCTAATGTTATTATTCTTTCTTTTTTTACTCTTGTAGTTCACACGTTTTCTCATGGGTCCCGGCTCCTTCCAGGATGTAAAATATATGTTCTTAACACGCCAGGCATCCCGCTACCACCTGTCCTGTCCCGACGGCTGCCCTGCTGCAGTTACGGTCGACGGTCACTAACTAGACGTGAGAATATCCCCCTTAAGAGGAGGTCGGGCCCTCGTCTGTGTATACGAGGTTCCCAGATAAAGGGAGGCTTTGGCTGAGGGCACACGCAACATTGAGGGCGCACGCAATATGTGAGTGAGGCACACGCAACTTGATGCAGGCAGATGGTGGTGGTGGTGGGTCGCTGCACGCCATCTTCTCATCACTCCTCTGGTCTCCTGGGAACCACCAACCACCTCAAACAGGTTGTTGAACGCCGCGCGCGCGCGCGAGTGGAGAATGATGTCAACACAACCATGTGGAGCACCTGTGTGCTCGCTGAGTGCCTCACCTGCACGGTGAGGTCAGGCACTGTGCCATACCACCTTGTGCAGCTGCCCACCACACCACCTTGTGCAGCTGCCCACCACACCACCTTGTACAGCTGCCCACCACACCACCTTGTGCAGCTGCCCACCACACCACCTTGTGCAGCTGCCCACCACATCACCTTGTGCAGCTGCCCACCACACCACCTTGTGCAGCTGCCCACCACACCACCTTGTGCAGTTGCCCACCACACCACCTTGTGCAGCTGCCCACTACACCACCTTGTGTAGCTGCCCACCACACCACCTTGTACAGCTGCCCACCACACCACCTTGTGCAGCTGCCCACCACACCACCTTGTGCAGCTGCCCACCACACCACCTTGTGCAGCTGCCCACCACACCACCTTGTGCAGCTGCCCACCACACCACCTTGTGCAGCTGCCCACCACACCACCTTGTGCAGCTGCCCACCACACCACCTTGTACAGCAGCCCACCACACCACCTTGTGCAGCTGCCCACCACACCACCTTGTGCAGCTGCCCACCACACCACCTTGTGCAGTTGCCCACCACACCACCTTGTGCAGCTGCCCACCACACCACCTTGTGCAGCTGCCCACCACACCATCTTGTGCAGTTGCCCACCACACCACCTTGTGCAGTTGCCCACCACACACCACCTTGTGCAGCTGCCCACTACACCACCTTGTGCAGCTGCCCACCACACCACCTTGTGCAGCTGCCCACCACACCATCTTGTGCAGTTGCCCACCACACCACCTTGTGCAGTTGCCCACCACACCACCTTGTGCAGTTGCCCACCACACCACCTTGTGCAGCTGCCCACCACACCACCTTGTGCAGCTGCCCACCACACCACCTTGTGCAGTTGCCCACCACACCACCTTGTGCAGCTGCCCACCACACCACCTTGTGCAGCTGCCCACCACACCACCTTGTGCAGCTGCCCACCACACCACCTTGTGCAGCTGCCCACCACACCACCTTGTGCAGTTGCCCACCACACCACCTTGTGCAGTTGCCCACCACACCACCTTGTGCAGCTGCCCACCACACCACCTTGTGCAGCTGCCCACCACACCACCTTGTGCAGTTGCCCACCACACCACCTTGTGCAGCTGCCCACCACACCACCTACCCCGGTGTTAGAAGATCCTCTTGTTCCCCCGAGGCTGTTTTTACAAGCGCTCTCATTCTTCCTACAGAGTGCCAAGCCCCCTGGCACTGTCCCTCCCTCACTCAGCTGCAGCGAGTGGTGTTACCCGAGACACAGCAGAACCAATGGATGCCAACAGTTCGTAGATAAATCTTTACAACCTATTACAGAACCGTAGTTCTGTAGAATTAAGAATTGGAGAATTAAACGAATTACTCGACACTATCAAAAAGAGGCCCGCTCACTAACACGAGCGGCCACACCATAACACAACACAAGCAGCCTCACAACACCACAACATACAACATACATCACAATAACAATAAACAAGAGTGCCATCTGGCGGCGGAGGAGCGTGTCCTGGGGAACCATTGACAAGCGACCACCTTGGCTCGGGTCCTAATCACGCCCGCCCAACTCAAATGGCATCTTAACAATACAGGACTATTTTTTGAGGAGATGGGGTGGGGGGGGGGTGTCTCTGTTGTTTGATCACCTCTATTGTCATGCCTTCGTCCAAAATTCTCATGTTCAATTAGTTCTGTGAAGGGAAGGAGAACAAAAGATGTTGTCAAAACAAAAGATTCCCCACTTTTTCATTCATTCATTCATATATATATATATATATATATATATATATATATATATATATATATATATATATATATATATATATATATATATAGAGAGAGAGAGAGAGAGAGAGAGAGAGAGAGAGAGAGAGAGAGAGAGAGAGAGAGAGAGAGAGAGAGAGAGAGAGAGAGTAACAAAGAGAGTAACAGAGAGAGTAAGAGGGAGAGAGAGGGAGAGCGGGGGGGGAGGTGTATTGACAGGTTGCATGCTGAGCCATCAGTATACCTGGTGAGAGTGGCTAAGGGACACCGCCAATGTATTATTGTGTACCGGTAGGGACCAGGGGGAGCCCCCACCCACCGGTAGGGGCCAGGGAGAGCCCCCACCCACCGGTAGGGGCCAGGGGGAGCCCCCACCCACGGGTAGGGGCCAGGGAGAGCCCCCACCCACCGGTAAGGGCCAGGGGGAGCCTCCACCCACCGATAAGGGCCAGGGGGAAGCCTCCACCCACCACTGGCCCAAATTATACCCCCCACACCCCCATAACCTACACTCTCCATCATCCTGGGCACGCAACACTCCTCCCACACCACTATTTACATGTAAAATCCGGGTTTGCATAAGCAAATGGGGATTTAAATTAGGAAGAACTATAATCTAGTAGATGAGAAGTCTGGCTAAGAGTTGACTGCAGACAAGAGCCCTTGTCAGCGACATGACGAATCTTCAACTGCACCTTCAGTGATATCAACATGTTGCAACACATGTTTTTTTTAGTACTGAATCACTACCGGCAACTGAACCAATCTAATCAATCACTGTCGACATCACCAGCCTTGTACTACTAAATCGCTCAATGTATTGACTTTTTTGTTTAAGACTAATGACACACACACACTCACACACCTGTGTTGAGAGTCTCGGCCACTCTCAACAACAACAAATATATTACCTCGCCACATCCAGTTACTAAAAAGTATTAAATACTGAAAAATATTAACGTAAAATATAACTAATGTAATGTCGAGTGATCAGTAACAGCAAGCTGACCCGGCACACTGAACACGTACACGACACACACAGATGACAGTCGAGAGGCGGAACCAAGGAGCCGAATCTCAACCCCCGCAAGCACACACATAGGCCTGGTAGCCTGGTGGATAGCGCGCAGGACTCGTAATTCTGTGGCGCGGGTTCGATTCCCGCACGAGGCAGAAACAAATGGGCAAAGTTTCTTGCACCCTGAATGTCCCTGTTACCTAGCAGTAAATAGGTACCTGGGAGTTAGTCAGCTGTCACGGGCTGCTTCCTGGGGTGTGTGTGGTGTGGAAAAAAAAGTAGTTAGTAAACAGTTGATTGACAGTTGAGAGGCGGGCCGAAAGAGCAAAGCTCAACCCCCGCAAACACAACTAGGTGAACACAACTAAATGATCACACACACGCGGCAATATTACAATCCTCTTCCATTACCAACAGCAATTAATTCCAAATATCACTTGATCCTCCAATTACATTATCAATACGACCAGCGGTCAGCCCCGATAAACTACACACCTCCCGCCCCCTCCCACGTGGGCCAAGTCTCCCACCGTATAATCCACCGACACAGCAAATCTAAACATTGTGTGTGTGTGTGGGAGAGAGGGCGGGCGTCAGTATGTCTTACAATACAAACAGGCCGGCCAATAACGCCTGACGTACCACATCCCAACACAAAGCTCGCCCTAAGGTGGGGTCGATCCGTCTTAATATTTGATTCACAGTCCAGTGTTATGGAAGGTTTGTGGGGGGGGGGAGAGTGAGAGAGGCGGACAGGAGGGGGAGAGGGGTAAAGAGAGAGAGAGAGAGAGAGAGAGAGAGAGAGAGAGAAAGAGAGAGAGAGAGAGACAGACAGAGAGAGAGAGACAGAGAGAGAGAGACAGACAGACAGACAGACAGAGAGAGAGAGAGAGAGAGAGAGAGAGAGAGAGAGAGAGAGAGAGAGAGAGAGAGAGAGAGAGAGAGAGAGAGAGAGAGAGAGAGAGAGAGAGAGAGAGAGAGAGAGAGCACGTCCCCCTATATATATTGAGCACTCCATGTAACACACTTGGCCCTGTACTGGCACCACCAGCAAGACACACACAACACACTCTTGGGTGCACTCAACCACAGCCCGTCAATGGCACGCTCCACATCACAAAGCATGGCTCGGAATCGGGCTCGCCATAGCCCGTGCTACTTGGAACTTTTTATTCTAGGTAGCGAATCTTAAACAACAATAACCCTGCATACTATAATATTTTAAAGTACTTCTTTTCTCGACCGCTGTGAGAGCAACAAGGCCGCCAGTGATACATATACCGAGATAATCACAGTGTGGTCACAGTAACACACTATCACTACGATGACTGGCACGGTACTCCCCCCCCCCACCACACGGTATTAACCCTCAGTTATTTAATTAAAAAGCAAAAACACAACATCGTTCAATACAAGTTTTTGTAGAGGTTCATCACCAGTGAACGAGACGCTGGAGGTGGTCTGGTCTGGGCAAGTTCTCGAGCGTTTTCGTGTTAAGGCGCCGGGGCTGTGCAAATTGGTATAACTTTATGGTATAATTAGTCTCTTGTTTATCTTTCACATTGTATTATCATTCTAATATACTGGTATGTTTTGTCTGTACAAGTCTTGCCGCTCAAATTGTAAGTAATAATATTTTTAAAAGCTGTGCACCTGATCATTCCAGTCACATCTGTATACCTGTTCATTCCAGCCACTTGTACACCTGTTCACTCCAGCCACCTGTACACCTGTTCACTCCAGCCACCTGTACACCTGTTCACTCCAGCCACCTGTACACCTGCTCACTCCAGCCACCTGTACACCTGCTCACTCCAGCCACCTGTACACCTGTTCACTCCAGCCACCTGTACACCTGCTCACTCCAGCCACCTGTACACCTGCTCACTCCAGCCACCTGTACACCTGCTCACTCCAGCCACCTGTACACCTGCTCACTCCAGCCACCTGTACACCTGCTCACTCCAGCCACCTGTACACCTGCTCACTCCAGCCACCTGTACACCTGTTCACTCCAGCCACCTGTACACCTGTTCACTCCAGCCACCTGTACACCTGCTCACTCCAGCCACCTGTACACCTGCTCACTCCAGCCACCTGTACACATGTTCACTCCAGCCACCTGTACACATGTTCACTCCAGCCACCTGTACACCTGTTCACTCCAGCCACCTGTACACCTGTTCACTCCAGCCACCTGTACACCTGTTCACTCCAGCCACCTGTACACATGTTCACTCCAGCCACCTGTACACATGTTCACTCCAGCCACCTGTACACATGTTCACTCCAGCCACCTGTACACATGTTCACTCCAGCCACCTGTACACATGTTCACTCCAGCCACCTGTACACATGTTCACTCCAGCCACCTGTACACCTGTTCACTTCAGTCATATTTATACACCTGTTCACTCCAGCCACCTGTACACCTGTTCAGTCCAGCCACAACTGTACACCTGCTCACTCTAGCCACACCTGTACACCTGCTCACTCTAGCCACACCTGTACACCTGTTCACTCTAGCCACAACTGTACACCTGTTCACTCCAGCCACAACTGTACACCTGTTCACTCCAGCCACAACTGTACACCTGTTCACTCCAGCCACAACTGTACACCTGTTCACTCCAGCCACAACTGTACACCTGTTCACTCCAGCCACAACTGTACACCTGTTCACTCCAGCCACACCTGTACACCTGTTCACTCCAGCCACAACTGTACACCTGCTCACTCTAGCCACACCTGTACACCTGTTCACTCTAGCCACAACTGTACACCTGTTCACTCCAGCCACAACTGTACACCTGTTCACTCCAGCCACACCTGTACACCTGTTCACTCTAGCCACAACTGTACACCTGTTCACTCCAGCCACACCTGTACACCTGCTCACTCTAGCCACACCTGTACACCTGTTCACTCTAGCCACAACTGCACACCTGTTCACTCCAGCCACAACTGCACACCTGTTCACTCCAGCCACAACTGCACATCTGTTCACTCCAGCCACAACTGCACACCTGTTCACTCCAGCCACAACTGTACACCTGTTCACTCCAGCCACAACTGCACACCTGTTCACTCCAGCCACAACTGTACACCTGTTCACTCCAGCCACAACTGTAATGACTGATACAAATCACTCAAGAATTAACACTAAATCTAAATAAATAAAACACCTGTCTGATAACATTAAACATATGACTTTAGGGGCAGGGTGACTGAACATGAATCATTTTGTTGCAGGTGTTAAGTCTCTTGGCCACACACACACCCACCTTCACCCGTCTGAATAACACTGTTCTTCCAACTTGGTGAACATAGCGAACAGATTCCGTTCAATACAGGCTTAATACAGGTGTCATGTCAGGCAGGTATCTTACCTTTATAAGGGGTGAAGCAATTCAGTGATGAGTTGGGGACATCCTGGCTAGATGAGCACAATCCTCCAATGGCCACCAGCACTCAGGGCCAGATTGTGGTTGGCCACCACCACCACCAGGTAAACCACACAGGTAAACCACACACCCTCCCGTGCTGGAGGGCACTACACCTGTGGTCACAAGAGCATCACGCAACCATTTCCGCCCACACTTGCCAGCGTGCACGCACTCACACACACACGCAATATCAAACTTCACTTTTCATCACAGAGCAAAGTGCAGCACTACTGACCCCTCCACCACAATCAACTCGAATGCTTTAAAAACTATTTTATTAACAAATAATCCCACTATTTTTTTCTCCGATGGATCAGCACTAAATTCCTTCTTGCAAGACGTAATCCTCAAATCCCGGAGGAGGAGCGAAGTATGGGAAGAAACACGTGGGTGTGCAGGCGTGGTGCGCAGATGCGATAGTAACCCCGCTGGAGCCCGCGTCAACACCGTGCGCACTGTGCAAGGGCTGGAGCCACACTGAGAGCACGGCAGCCTCGCCGCCACCACCACCACCCTCTCCCTACCACCACCACCACCAGCAACCAGCCACCACTATCCGCGGGAGCTACCACCACCACCACTACCGCCGCCACCACAACCGTCGCGTCGGTGAGGACTCAATGAACCCCTTCTTCCTTGTCGTCATTGTTGGAAGAACATTTCATCCTCGAGATAACTTCTTGAATCAACTTTAAAAGAAACATGGTATATCTACGTGCTTGACACACACACACACACACACACACTCACACACAACACACACACACACACACACACACACACACACACACACACACACACACACACACACACACACACATAATGGGAAGACGGGACACCACGAGCGTAGCTCTCATCCTGTAACTACACTTAGGTAATTACACACACACACACACACACACACACACACACACACACACACACACACACGCGCGTGTTCCCGTTTTCCCTTATAGCTCTTATGTATATCAGAAGCTCCTCTCCCCTCCCTTGCTCTCCGCTTCTCTCTCCCCTCCCTCACATATATGATGCAGTAATCCACAATATTTTGGGAAATACAATTTCATTCACTTGTATCACCGGTAATTCGAACCTAGAAATTTGATGTAGATACCTTGAGGTTACCTTGAGGTGCTTCCGAGGCTTAGTGTCCCCGCGGCCCGGTCCTCGAACAGGCCTCCTGGTTGCTGGACTGATCAACCAGGCTGTTGGACGCGGCTGCTCGCAGCCTGACGTATGAGTCACAGCCTGGTTGATCAGGTATCCAGTTCTCTCTTGAACACTGTGAGGGGTCGGCCAGTTATGCCCCTTATGTGTAGTGGAAGCGTGTTGAACGCTTGGTTTAGATTGGTAGATTGGTACAGAGAACACTTACTTCTGGTCACACCTGGCCATACCTGGCCTCTCCTGGCCATACCTGGCCTCTCCTGGCCATACCTGGCTTCTGGCCATACCTGGCCTCTCCTGGCCACACCTGGCCATACCTGGCCTCTCCTGGCCATACCTGGCCTCTCCTGGCCACACCTGGCCTCTCCTGGCCACACCTGTCCATACCTGGCCTCTCCTGGCCATACCTGGCCTCTCCTGGCCACACCTGGCCTCTCCTGGCCATACCTGACCTCTCCTGGCCATACCTGGCTTCTCCTGGCCATACCTGGCTTCTCCTGGCCATACCTGGCCATACCTGGCCATACCTGGCCTCTCCTGGCCATACCTGGCCATACCTGGCCTCACCTGGCCATACCTGGCCTCTCCTGGCCTCTCCTGGCCATACCTGGCCATACCTGGCCACACCTGGCCATACCTGGCCATACCTGGCCTCTCCTGGCCATACCTGGCTTCTCCTGGCCATACCTGGCCATACCTGGCCTCTCCTGGCCATACCTGGCCTCTCCTGGCCATACCTGGCCTCTCCTGGCCATACCTGGCCATACCTGGCCTCTCCTGGCCATACCTGGCCACACCTGGCCATACCTGGCCATACCTGGCCTCTCCTGGCCACACCTGGCCTCACCTGGCCTCTCCTGGCCATACCTGGCCTCACCTGGCCATACCTGGCCTCTCCTGGCCTCACCTGGCCTCTCCTGGCCATACCTGGCCTCACCTGGCCTCTCCTGGCCATACCTGGCCTCACCTGGCCATACCTGGCCTCTCCTGGCCACACCTGGCCTCTCCTGGCCACACCTGGCCTCTCCTGGCCATACCTGGCCTCTCCTGGCCATACCTGGCCTCTCCTGGCCATACCTGGCCTCTCCTGGCCACACCTGGCCTCACCTGGCCATACCTGGCCTCTCCTGGCCACACCTGGCCATACCTGGCCTCTCCTGGCCATACCTGGCCTCTCCTGGCCTCACCTGGCCATACCTGGCCTCTCCTGGCCACACCTGGCCATACCTGGCCTCTCCTGGCCACACCTGGCCTCTCCTGGCCATACATGGCCATACCTGGCCTCACCTAGCTTCTCGTGGCCATACCTGGCCATACCTGGCCTCTCTTGGCCATACCTGGCCATACCTGGGCTCTCCTGGCCATACCTGGCCTCTCTTGGCCATACCTGGCCATACCTGGCCATACCTGGCCTCTCCTGGCCATACCTGGCCTCTCCTGGCCATACCTGGCCTCTCCTGGCCATACCATGATTAGGAGTCAGGTCACCAATTTCATGGAGACCAATGACCTTCACAACCCAGGCCAACATGGATTTCGAGCGGGAAGATCGTGCCTCTCACAGCTACTTGAGCACTACGACAAAGTCACTGAGGCATTAGAAGAGAAACAGAATGCTGATGTGATATACACGGACTTCGCAAAGGCTTTCGATAAATGTGACCATGGCGTGATAGCACACAAAATGAAGTCAATGGGAATAACCGGTAAAGTAGGACGCTGGATACTCAGTTTTCTGTCAAACAGGACTCAGCGAGTAACTGTCAACCATATAAATCTAGTCGAAGTGCAGTGAAAAGCTCTGTACCTCAGGTACAGTCCTTGCACCGCTGCTTTTCCTTATTCTCATATTAGATATAGACAAAATACAAGTCACAGCTTCGTATCATCCTTTGCAGATGACACAAAAATCAGTATGAAAATTACCTCGGCTGAGGACATTGAAAACTTCAAGCTGATATTAATAAAGTTTTCGACTGGGCATCAGAAAATAACATGATGTTTAACAGTGATAAATTCCAGGTACTCAGGTACGGTAAAATGAGGACCTTAAACATAATACAGAGTACAAACACAATCAAATGTACCCATAGTAGGAAAACAGCATGTAAAGGATTTGGGAATAATAATGTCTGACGACCTAACGTTTAAGGAGCATAACCAAGCAAATATTGCGACAGCCAGAAAAATGATAGGATGGATTACGAGAACTTTCAAATCCAGGGATCCCATCACAATGGTTGTACTCTTCAAGTCACTTGTGTTGTCCCGTCTTGAGTACTGCTCAGTACTCACTTCCCCCTTCAGAGCAGGAGAGATTGCTGAAATAGAGGGAATACAGAGAACATATACGGCACGCATAGATGCAATAAAGCACCTAAATTATTGGGATCGTCTCAAAGCCCTCCAAATGTACTCACTAGAAAGAAGACGAGAGAGATATCAAATAATATACACCTGGAAGATACTGGAGGGCCAAGTACCAAATCTACACAGTAAAATAACAACGTACTGGAGTGAACGACATGGAAGAAAATGTAGAATAGAACCAATGAAGAGCAGAGGTGCCATAGGCACAATCAGAGAGCACTGTATAAACATCAGAGGTCCGCGGTTGTTCAACGTCCTCCCAGCGAGCATAAGAAATATTGCCGGAACAACCGTGGACATTTTCAAGAGGAAACTAGATTTATTCCTCCAAGGAGTGCCGGACCAACCGGGCTGTGGTGGGTATGTGGGCCTGCGGGCCGCTCCAAGCAACAGCCTGGTGGACCAAACTCTCACAAGTCGAGCCTGGCCTCGGGCCGGGCTTGGGGAGTAGAAGAACTCCCAGAACCCCATCAACCAGGTATCAACCAGGTACCTGGCCTCTCCTTGTGTCTCCTGGTGCGTTTTCCGCCGTGGAAATATGAGTAAAAACCGAAAAATGTCATGAAATGGAATTTTACCCGAAAATTTATTTGCAGGTGAAAGCTGTATTCTCGGGAATGTTGTGATCCCGTGTATGTCTTGTAGTCATCTGACGTGCCTACCTTCCCTGTTAATACCAGACACGGGCCCACGTGTTGGCTCTAGGCACGTGCCCACGTGTTGGCTCTAGGCACGTGCCCACGTGTTGGCTCTAGGCACGGGCCCACGTGTTGGCTCTAGGCACGTGCCCACGTGTTGGCTCTAGGCACGGGCCCACGTGTTGACCCAAGGCACGGGCCCACGTGTTGACCCAAGGCACGGGCCCACGTGTTGACCCAAGGCACGGGCCCACGTGTTGACCCAAGGCACGGGCCCACGTGTTGACCCAAGGCACGGGCCCACGTGTTGACCCAAGGCACGGGCCCACGTGTTGACTCAAGGCACGGGCCCACGTGTTGGCTCTAGGCACGGGCCTACGTGTTGACCCAAGGCACGGGCCCACGTGTTGACCCAAGGCACGGGCCCACGTGTTGGCTCTAGGCACGGGCCCACCCACGTGTTGACCCAAGGCACGGTCCCATGTGTAGTGGAACTGTATTGATGAGAGTCCAATTGTAGCCTAAACTCTGTGAAAAACTACCATGTCTTACCCTGCCTGCACCCCTCACCACGCCGCCCACACCCCTCACCACGCCGCCCACACCCCTCACCACGCCGCCCACACTACCCACCACGCCGCCCACACCCCTCACAAGGCCGCCCACACCCCTCACCCCACGCCGCCCACACTACCCCACCACCACGCCGCCCACACCCCTCACAAGGCCGCCCACACCCCTCACAAGGCCGCCCACACCCCTCACAATGCCGCCCACACCCCACCCAAGGCCGCCCACACCGCCGCGAAGCACCGACAGTCACGGCCAAAAACCAACAATCCGGAGAAACTGAAGACCAATTCTTTTTTCGTGGTTGAGCAAATGTGCACGAGAGAAGAGGGTCTGGTGGTGGTGGTGGTGGAGTGGCCGCCGGGAGGGGGAGGGTTGGTGTGGTGGTGGTGGTGGTGGAGTGGCCGCCGGGAGGGGGAGGGTTGGGGGAGGGAAGACAAACAGAAGGAAAATGCGTCAACAAAGATAACTGCGGTAAAACATGAAAAGTTGGGAAATGAATGAAGGCAATGGAATAAACAGGAAGCTGAGAGAGAGAGAGAGAGAGAGAGAGAGAGAGAGAGAGAGAGAGAGAGAAGAGAGAGAGAGAGAGAGAGAGAGAGAGAGAGAGAGAGAGAGAGACAGACAGACAGACAGAGAGAGAGAGAGAGAGAGAGAGAGAGAGAGAGAGAGAGAGAGAGAGAGAGAGAGAGAGAGAGAGAGAGAGAGAGAGAGAGAGAGAGAGACAGACAGACAGACAGACAGAGAGAGAGAGAGAGAGAGAGAGAGAGAGAGAGAGAGAAGAGAGAGAGAGAGAGAGAGAGAGAGAGAGAGAGACCACACACAGACAGAGAGAGAGAGAGAGAGAGACACACACAGACAGAGAGAGAGAGAGAGAGAGACACACACAGACAGAGAGAGAGAGAGAGAGAGAGAGAATATACACCACACTATCGACAGTGTGGGAAGCACAGGGGACCGTATTTATGAGCCACTCAATAGCTGACAAACAAATTACTTCCATTCCTCTCCCCACAAGCCTCGGTCGAGACCAATCCCAGGACATAAAGCGGCTCTTAACTCAAAAAAATCTCCTTGTTGAGCAGGAACGACAATCTTCAATAATACCCTTGAACGGGGAGGAAGGGGGGACTGGAGACTGGGTTGGGGGCGTGGAGAGATGGGGGGGGGGGGATTTGTCGTGGAAATCACCATTCCTAGACGAAAATTTTCCATCGACGACAAAGGGGCCATAAAACGCTAGATTGGGCTATGACTGGCCCGTTTTATGGAGTACTGATGGTGGTGTTAATCAGACGGTGCGCATCACTACACGACCGCTCGCGTCGGGCCTACTAAAAACGACAGGACAATGGATATGGGATGAGCACGGATCACTACTATCCCAACCACCAGCACCCACACATTCCTGGTTCATTTAACATCCATAATGTGCCTCATGCGTTAAATCTAACTCAGCAGCGTCAGAGGTAAAGGAGATGCGAGGACACAATATCAATACAGCAATATATTGCCCGCGTGGGTGTGCTGAGAGGAGACGTTGTTACCCTGTCATGAGGACATGATTGGTCGCCCGGGGCTGTGGGTGGACTATCAGCTGGCAGGTCTCTCTTGATCGTGCTCACGGATGAAGAGCTATGAACCGCTGCTTTTGTGTAAAGAGTCTTTTTATCTGTCGATCACCGAGGTGTTGAGGGTTGATCTGCTTATGGTCTGGTGCGTGAAAAAACAATGTGATCTTTAATGAAGCCCTATTTACTCAAATCCTATTCTGGCGCCCTGAAAGAGATTTTGTCGTCCTGCCTGTATACTGAGAGCGGTGGGGTGATGATTGATTGATGAAGATTAAGCCACCCAAAAGGTGGCACGGGCATGAATAGCCCGTAAGTGGTGGCCCTTTTGAGCCATTACCAGTATCAAGAGCTGATACTGGAGATCTGTGGAGGTGCGACTGCACCCTGCGTGACGGGAGATGTCTCCCGAGGTGGGGTGATATCGTCCTGCCTGTTATATTGAGAGCGGTGGGGGTTGTCAGTGCCAATCTGTGGCAACACTATAACTACACAACCAGAACACAGCAGTTTCTCTAACGACGGGTAAGATCGATATGGGTTTAACTTTGGTTGACTTAACTTGGAATAACTCTGTGGACTTAACTAACGGTATTCTTAGTTACAGATGCTGATAATGAAACAAAATGGCATGGCAGGCATTTCTAGAGACTCTGATCTGTCCCAACTATGGCCATCTGGTGTATACTTGGAGTGGGCTCTGAAACCAGGCTTGTCTTATATTAACTTGATCTTAAAGACTGAAAGTGGATCATCCACAGTAAGCCAGTGACTGAGAGTGGATTGTCCACAGCAAGCCACTGACAAAGTGGATCGTCGACAGGAAGCTACGGACGTTTCCGCTTTGCCACACTGCCAAAGGGACCCCAGAACGAAGACAAGAGGACCCCAAATTCATCACGAGTCCCCCGAGAGCTATGGAGTACAATAAGAGAACCTCGTGTCGTCCTGCTCTTCCTTGCGAGGTCCCAGAGGGTCTCTTGGCCTTGCCAACCCTCTAGACCTCAGCAGTGCCGTATCCGCAAGGACACCAGACAACACTAAGGGGGTACTGGGAACTCCACTCAGTGACGCACCGTAAACTCACCCACACTCCGAAGGGACTGTAATGTATACCCACCAGCGTCTGAGGAAGTTATACACCCGCCGACGTTTTAGTAACTCACTATAGGTATTATATCATGGGTATTATATATCGGCAGTGGCACTGTGGGTCTAAGCAGCACTCCGGATAATCGCATGTCGTCCATTTATAATGCACTTTAATCCAAGCATAAGACCACTGCTTCGGACGCAGTCCAAATAAACAATTCAATAGCCCACAATGTTGCCACAGTGTAAATCTGGCTCAAGGTCAATCAAGGAAGCATTAATGACAGAGAATTATATATATATATATATATATATATATATATATATATATATATATATATATCGTACTTAGTAGCCAGAACGCACTTCTCAGCCTACTATGCAAGGCCCGATTTGCCTAATAAGCCAAGTTTTCATGAATTAACGTTTTTTACGACTACCTAACCTACCTAATCTGACCTAACCTAAGTTTTTCGGCTACCTAACCTAACCTATAGAGATAGGGTAGGTTAGGTTAGGTAGGGTTGGTTAGGTTCGGTCATATATCTACGTTAATTTTAACTCCAATAAAAAAAAATTTACCTCATATATAATGAAATGGGTAGCTTTATCATTTCATAAGTAAAAAAATTAGAGAAAATATATTATTTCATGAAAACTTGGCTTATTAGGCAAATCGGGCCTTGCATAGTAGGCTGAGAAGTGCGTTCTGGCTACTAGGTACGACATATATATATATATATATATATATATATATATATATATATATATATATATATATATATATATACATATACACATACATACATACATACATACATACATACATACATACATACATACATACATACATACATACACACACACACACATTTAATGAATAACAAAATCACAGTAGGCTGCTGCAGCTAATGCACGGAGCCAGAGTTGCTTGACTACTCTGCTTGTAGAACACGATACTCTTCTAAACAACTTGATAAACCTATTTGTCAAATCCTTAAAGAAGCTTGTCTTGTTATCACTGTACCCCGTGCAACATCACCTCCCAGCCTCTCATGAATGAGGTCGTCCTCAGAGCCAAGGCATTAGCATGAGAAGCCGCACTCATCCTCATTCCACCTGGATAGTGATCTAGATATTTGTCTAGATTACTGGACAAATGTCTAGTGGCCCTCTAGTGGACACGTGTTCGTCCACAGGAAGCCAGTGACAACACGTGTTCGTCCACAGGAAGCCAGTGACAACGTGTTCGTCCACAGGAAGCCAGTGACAACAGGTGTTCGTCCACAGGAAGCCAGTGACAACACGTGTTCGTCCACAGGAAGCCAGTGACAACACGTGTTCGTCCACAGGAAGCCAGTAACAACAGGTGTTCGTCCACAGGAAGCCAGTGACAACAGGTGTTCGTCCACAGGAAGCCAGTGACAACACGTGTTCGTCCACAGGAAGCCAGTGACAACAGGTGTTCGTCCACAGGAAGCCAGTGACAACACGTGTTCGTCCACAGGAAGCCAGTAACAACAGGTGTTCGTCCACAGGAAGCCAGTGACAACACGTGTTCGTCCACAGGAAGCCAGTGACAACACGTGTTCGTCCACAGGAAGCCAGTGACAACAGATGTTCGTCCACAGGAAGCCAGTGACAACAGGTGTTCGTCCACAGGAAGCCAGTAACAACAGGCGTTCGTCCACAGGAAGCCAGTAACAACACGTGTTCGTCCACAGGAAGCCAGTGACAACACGTGTTCGTCCACAGGAAGCCAGTAACAACAGGTGTTCGTCCACAGGAAGCCAGTGACAACACGTGTTCGTCCACAGGAAGCCAGTGACAACAGGTTTCGTCCACAGAAGCCAGTGACAACACGTGTTCGTCCACAGGAAGCCAGTGACAACAGATTTCGTCCACAGGAAGCCAGTGACAACAGGTGTTCGTCCACAGGAAGCCAGTAACAACAGTGTTCGTCCACAGGAAGCCAGTGACACACGTGTTCGTCCACAGGAAGCCAGTGACAACACGTGTTCGTCCACAGAAGCCAGTAACAACAGGTGTTCGTCCACAGGAAGCCAGTGACAACACGTGTTCGTCCACAGGAAGCCAGTGACAACACGTGTTCGTCCACAGGAAGCCAGTGACAACACGTGTTCGTCCACAGGAAGCCAGTGACAACAGATGTTCGTCCACAGGAAGCCAGTGACAACAGATGTTCGTCCACAGGAAGCCAGTGACAACAGGTGTTCGTCCACAGGAAGCCAGTAACAACAGGTGTTCGTCCACAGGAAGCCAGTGACAACACGTGTTCGTCCACAGGAAGCCAGTGACAACACGTGTTCGTCCACAGGAAGCAGGAGATCGTTACATATGAGAGCATGTCAAGCCTGGCCTCAGGTCCAGGTAAACCCCCTCTCCAGGTCCAGGTAACCCCCCCCCCCCCACTCTCCAGGTTGGCAACGTACCTTGTTGTTGTTGATCTTAGGCGGGGGAGGTTTCTTCTTGGCGGGGTCGGGCTTGACTCTGTCAGGGAAGGGGTCAAGTTTCCTGGTGCCAGCCTTCTCCGCCGCCCGCACACAGCGCTGCAACAAGAATTACTTATATGTAGTACCCATGTTACCCACCACAACACCAACTCACTCACCATGTTACCCACCACAACACCAACTCACTCACCATGTTACCCACCACAACACCAACTCACTCACCATGTTACCCACCACAACACCAACTCACTCACCATGTTACCCACCACAACACCAACTCACTCACCATGTTACCCACCACAACACCAACTCACTCACCATGTTACCCACCACAACACCAACTCACTCACCATGTACCCACCACAACACCAACTCACTCACCATGTTACCCACCACAACACCAACTCACTCACCATGTTACCCCACCACAACACCAACTCACTCACCATGTTACCCACCACAACACCAACTCACTCACCATGTTACCCACCACAACACCAACTCACTCACCATGTTACCCACCACAACACCAACTCACTCACCATGTTACCCACCACAACACCAACTCACTCACCATGTTACCCACCATAAACACTATGCTAATTTACACACGCACGCACACACAAGGGGGCCTGTGGGTGAGTGGACAGCGCTTAGTACTCGTAATATAGGCAGAGTTTTTTTTTCAGATACAACTAGGTGAAAACTAGGTGAATACACACACACACTCACACACAAGTTCAGGGGGGATCATCACATACAAGATTCTCAAGGGAATTGATAGGGTAGATAAAGATGGATTATTTAACACAAGGGGCACACGCACTAGGGGGACACGGGTAGAAATTGAGTGCCCAAATGAGCCATAGAGACGTTAGTAATAATTTTTTTAGTGTCAGAATAGTTAACAAATGGAATACTTTAGGAAGTGATGTGGTGGAGGCTGACTCCATACACAGTTTCAAGTGTAGATATGATAAGAGCCCAGTAGGCTCAGGAACCTGTACATCAGTTGATTGGTAGTTGAGAGGCGGGACCAAAGAGCCAGAGCTCAACCCACACAAGCACAACTAGGTGAGGACATTATATATTATATATACTCATACGGCTGGAATATACCATCTAGCTACATGGGAATGGGTGAATTTAAGTACCAACAGAAAATCGACAATACTTTATCAAATATAACACTAACTTGAGTCTTCAGACCCTAGACACCTTTGGGTCAAAAATTGCCGTACCAGAAAATGGAAGCGGCTGGCGAAAGTGACGTACTGTCCCGTTTTCTGTTTTGGGTCCTCTGGTAGGGGAGGGGAGAGAGGGGACTTTAATACGACAGTTTCTTGACGTTGGGGAAACCTTAGGAGGACGGGGTGGGGTGATGGCGTCCTACGGGAGTCTCCCGTCATGTGTGAGAGTACAGGAGAGGACGGAGCCGCGGACAGCCTTGGGAGTGCATTAGTAAGCACTCGAGCGGCACTCGGGGCCAGCGACACACACTGCGAGCCCTGATCTTGCTAACTTTGCACGGGACCAGCATTCACCTGTAAATATTTCCTGTGACAAGCTCCGCTTGCTAATTGTTAACGTTACGAGTGCCAGCAAGCATCCCCTCCCTGACTACCCCTACTGTCCCCTCCCTGACTACCCCTACTGTCCCCTCCCTGACTACCCCTTCTTTCCCCTCCCTGACTACCCTTACTGTCCCCTCCCTGACTACCCCTTCTTTCCCCTCCCTGACCACCCTTACTGTCCCCTCCCTGACTACCCTTACTGTCCCCTCCCTGACTACCCTTACTGTCCCCCCGTCCCTGACTACCCTTACTGTCCCCTCCCTGACTACCCCTTCTTTCCCCTCCCTGACTACCCCTTCCTTCCCCTCCCTGACTACCCCTTCCTTCCCCTCCCTGACTACCCCTTCCTTCCCCTCCCTGACTACCCTTCCTTCCCCTCCCTGACTACCTCTTCTTTCCCCTCCCTGACTACCCTTACTGTCCCCTCCCTGACTACCCTTACTGTCCCCTCCCTGACTACCCCCCTCTTTCTTTCCCCTCCCTGACTACCCCTTCCTTCCCCTCCCTGACTACCCCTTCCTTCCCCTCCTCCATTACCTTCCCCCCCCCACTCACATACACTTCCATCAACCAATCGATAGCCAGAAAAGCGAGGCTGGGCGCTTAGGCTCGACCCTGAAAGCCCATCAAGATGAGGATGACGGGGGCGGCCTCTCCACGTGTGAGATAAAATACGACAAGAGAACACAGGTGGAAACGTTAATAAGCTGGAGGAACATAAGGAAATACTCGTAGCCTTCACGGGTCGTCAGCAAGTGGAATCAACTGAAAGAAGTTGTGGAAGCCACCTCCATCCATAACTTTAAGGCCAGCTAGTAGGCCATAAAGACCCAGATCTCACTACCTATCGTAGAACACTGAGAGGCAAGTACAGGCTCACACACAGGTGCATAAGTACACAGGTGCGCACACACACACAGGTGCACACACAAGCAATATGAACTACCTAGCTCTCTTACCGCCTAACAATACCCAGAATACAATCCCCAGTGGCTCCAACAATCCATCACATTATCGTGACAACAGGTGGTAATTTCCCCCACAAATAAGAGAAAATTGCTGCCAATTTTGAGGACGATCCCATTAACTCTGTGGATCTATCTGGATAAATCTCCAGCAGCACCGACGACCAGCATAAAGATTAGGACATGTTCTCTCCAGTGCCGCTGGGAAGGTGGTCACCCACAAGCGGTGACAGACCCACAAGGGGGTGACAGACCCACAAGCGGTGACAGACCCACAAGGGGGTGACAGACCCACAAGGGGGTGACAGAACCGTCAACGGGTGACAGACCGTCAACGGGTGACAGACCCACAAGGGGTGACAGACCGTCAAGTGTGACAGGAC
>NW_025552458.1:0-23666 GCF_020424385.1 Procambarus clarkii
GTCACACACACCACCCTGGATCCCGATACACACACCACCCTGGACCCTGTCACACTCCACCCTGGACCCTGTCACACACACCACCCTGGACCCCGCTACACACTCCACCCTGGACCCTGTCACACACCCCACCCTGGACCCCGCTACACACTCCACCCTGGACCCTGTTACACCACCCTGGACCCAGTCACACACACCACCAGGTATATACCTTGCCACTGAATTTCTAAAAGACAAAGGCAGTGGACTTATATACTGTGACTCGCAGAGTGCACTCCTGGCATTGAACGCACATAGTAGTGACACCCAGAAAACAGTCAGTGATATTCGAATGAATGTTTTAGCTGCTAAAGAAAACAGATTTGAGATTAATTTCGTATGGATACCATCACATGTTGGCATCTCAAGGCATGACACTGTTGATATGCTTGCTAAGACAGCCTGCAGAAAACCAGTGGTAGAAATTGATATGGGTGTTTCATTAGCAGTGACAAAGAGAATACTTAAACAAATATCTAATGAAAATCTCACCGACCTAACAAATTCACAAAGACCTGAAAGTTGTAGCATTAAATATTATGATAGATATCGTGAGGAGACAGTCACATATGGGACTAATAGAACAAGAACCCGGCAATGTGATGTTATAGTGGCCAGAATACGCCTGGGATATAGACGTATCTGGCAGCTTTCTCAAAACCCAAATGTCGAGCACACAATGTGTCAACTTTTGAAAGAGAAAACGTGCACTCCCTTGAACATTATATTGTAGAATGTCCCATACTGACTGACTTTCGCCCTCCTGGGCTAAGGTATGCTGAACTCTGTAGTTACTATATGAGTACTGGAATACTTGATGATATATTGGACTTGTATCCAAGATTGACCATTTAATATATCAATCATACAATGCATATATATGATGTAACTATATAACCTGAGCTTGTAAAAGCACCTTCATCACCTTCAGTGATTAAGTGCTTAATTGCACACTAGTTTCTTTATCAGCTATCTCACCCTGTCAGGGTAAATGAGACAAATGTATGTGAATGCATGTGTGTGTATATATGTATGTATATGTGTGTGTGTGTATGTATATGTATGGGTATAAAGTATATATGGAAGCTGATCAGAATTACATTTCACCTTTGTGAATGTACATTAATGGCACTATGTAATAGACACATCAAACACTTTACGTAGGGCATACGTAAATCAGTGTATCTATGTATTTACGTATGTAGGCTAGCTTAGCATTTTAAAAGCACCGAATCACCTTCTGTCGTTGAGTATTCAATAAACCATTGAACTATATGTTTAACACGTCTCTAACCCTGTCCATGGAGGACAGAAGAAAATGTATATATGCTGATTAGCATTGCAAATGTGTGGCCACGTCTATGTTAGAAAATATAATAATAAAAAAAAACACCACCCTGGACCCTGCCACACACACCACCCTGGAACCTGTCACACACACCACCCTGGACCTTGTCACACTCACCACCCTGGACCCTGTCACACTCCACCTTGGCTCCCGCTTCACACACCACCCTGGACCCTGCCACACACACCACCTTGGTTTCTATCACACACACACACCACCCTAGACCCTGGCACACACCACCCTTGACCCCGCCACACACACCACCTTGGACACTGTCACACACCACCCTGGACCCTGCAGCAGACAACACCCTGGACGCTGCCACACACCACCATGGACCCTGCCACACACACCACCCTGGACGCTGCCACACACACCACCATGGACCCTGCCACACACACCTCTCTGGACGCTGCCACACACACCACCCTAGACCCCGCCACACACACACCACCCTGGACCCTGCCACACACACCACCCTGGACGCTGCCACACACACCACCATGGACCCTGCCACACACACCACCCTGGACCCTGTCACACTCCACCCTGGCTCCCGCTTCACACACCACCCTGGACCCTGCCACAGACACCACCTTGGTTCCTATCACACACACACCCCACCCTGGACCTTGCCACACACACCAGCCTGGACCCTGCCACACACACCGCCCTTGACCCTGTTACAGTACTCCACCGTGAACACCGCCACACACACCACCCTGGACCCTGTCACACACACCACCCTGGACCCTGTCACAGAACTCCACCCTGGACCCCGCTACACACACCACCCTGGACCCTGTCACTCACACCAACTGGACCCCGCCACACACACCACCCTGGACCCTGCCACACATACCACCCTGGACCCTGCCACACACACCACCCATGACCCTGTTACAGTACTCCACCGTGAACACCGCCACACACATCACCCTGGACCCTGTCACACTCCATCCTGGACCCGGCCACACACACCACCCTGGACCCTGTCACTCACACCACCCTGGACCATGTCACTCACACCACCCTGGACCCTGTCAAACACACCTCCCTGGACCCTGCCACACACACCACCCTGGACCCTGTCACTCACACCACCCTGGACACTGTCACTCACACCACCCTGGACCATGTCACTCACACCACCCTGGACCCTGTCAAACACACCTCCCTGGACCCTGCCACACACACCACCCTGGACCCTGTCACTCACACCACCCTGGACCCTGTCACTCACACCACCTTGTACCCTGTAACACACACCACCCTGGACCCTGTAACACACACCACCCTGGACTCTGCCACACACACACCACCCTGGACCCTGCCACACACACCACCCTGGACCCCACTACACACAGCATCCTGGCCCCTGCCACACACACCACCCTGGACCCTGTCACACACACCATTCAGAATCTTGTACACCACATATGTAAGACCAATCCTGGAGTATACGGCACCAGCATGGAGCCCGTACCTTGTGAAGCACAAGACGAAGCTGGAAAAAGTCCAAAGGTATGGCACTAGACTAGTCCCAGAACTAAGAGGCATGACTTACGAGGAAAGGCTGCGGGAAATGCACCTTACGACTCTAGAAGACATAAGAGTAAGGGGAGATATGATCACAACCTACAAAATCCTCAGAGGAATCGATCGGGTAAACAAGGATTAACTATTCACCACTGGTGGGACGCGAACAAGGGGACACAGGTGGAAACTGAGTACCCACATGAGCCACAGAGGCGTTAGAAGGAACTATTTCAGTGTCAGAGTAGTTAATGGATGGAATGCATTAGGCAGTGATGTGGTGGAGGTTCACTCCATACACTATTTCAAATGTAGATATGATAGAGCCCAGTAGGCTCAGGAATCTGTACACCAAATGATTGACAGTTGAGAGGCGGGACGAAAGAGCCTAAGCTCAACCCCCGCAAGCACAATTAGGTGAGGACCTATAGGTAAGTACACACCACCCTGGACCCCGCCACACACACCCAGCACCCTGTCACACACACCATCCTGGACCCCGCCACACACACCACCCTGGACCCTGTCGCACACACCACCCTGGACCCTGTCACACACACCACCTTGGACCCCGCAACACACACCACTCTAGACCCTGTCACACCATCCTGGACCCTGTCACACACCACCCTGGACCCTGCCACACACACCATCCTGGACCCTGTCACACTCCACCCTGGACCCCGCTATACACACACGTCCCAGGACCCTGTCACACACCACCCTTGACCCCGCCACACACATCACCCTGGACCCTGTAACACACATCACCCTGGACCCTGTCACACACACTACCCTAAAACCTGTCACACTCCACCCTGGACCCTGTCACACTCCACCCTGGACCCTGCTACACACACCACCCTGGACCCCGCTACACACACCACCCTGGACCCTGCCACACACATCACCCTGGACCCTGTAACACACATCACCCTGGACCCTGTCACACACACTACCCTAAAACCTGTCACACTCCACCCTGGACCCTGTCACACTCCACCCTGGACCCTGCTACACACACCACCCTGGACCCCGCTACACACACCACTCTGGATCCTGTCAAACACACCATCCTGGACCCTGTCACACTCCACCCTGGACCCTGCAACACACACCACCCTGGACACTGTCACACACACCACCCTGGACCCTGCCACACACACCACCCTGGACAATGCCACACACACCACCCTGGACCCCGCCACACACACCACCCTGGACCCTGCCACACACACCACCCTGGACCCTGTCAAACACACCATCCTGGACCCTGTCACACTCCACCCTGGACCCCGCTACACACACCACTCTGAACCCTGCCACACACTCCACCCTGGACCCTGTCACACTCCACCCTGGACCCTGCTACACACACCACCCTGGACCCCGCTACACACACCACTCTGGATCCTGTCAAACACACCATCCTGGACCCTGTCACACTCCACCCTGGACCCTGCAACACACACCACCCTGGACACTGTCACACACACCACCCTGGACCCTGCCACACACACCACCCTGGACAATGCCACACACACCACCCTGGACCCCGCCACACACACCACCCTGGACCCTGCCACACACACCACCCTGGACCCTGTCAAACACACCATCCTGGACCCTGTCACACTCCACCCTGGACCCCGCTACACACACCACTCTGAACCCTGCCACACACTCCACCCTGGACCCTGTCACACTCCACCCTGGACCCTGCTACACACACCACCCTGGATCCCGCTACACACACCATCCTGGACCCTGTCACACACCACCCTGGACCCTGCCACACACACCATCTTGGACCCTGTCACACTCCACCCTGGATCCCGCTACACACACCACCCTGGACTCTGTCACACTCCACCCTGGACCCTGTCACTCACACCACCCTGGACCCTGTCACACACACCACCCTGGATCCCGATACACACACCACCCTGGACCCTGTCACACTCCACCCTGGACCCTGTCACTCACACCACCCTGGACCCTGTCACACACACCACCCTGGATCCCGATACACACACCATCTTGGACCCTGTCACACTCCACCCTGGATCCCGCTACACACACCACCCTGGACTCTGTCACACTCCACCCTGGACCCTGTCACTCACACCACCCTGGTCCCTGTCACACTCCACCCTGGATCCCGATACACACACCACCCTGGACCCTGTCACACTCCACCCTGGACCCTGTCACACACCCCACCCTGGACCCCGCTACACACTCCACCCTGGACCCTGTCACACACCCCACCCTGGACCCCGCTACACACACCACCCTGGACCCTGTTACACACACCACCCTGGACCCTGCTACACACTCCACCCTGGACCCTGCCACACACCCCACCCTGGACCCCGCTACACACTCCACCCTGGACCCTGTTACACCACCCTGGACCCTGTCACACACACCACCAGGTATATACCTTGGCACTGAATTTCTAAAAGACAAAGGCAGTGGACTTATATACTGTGACTCGCAGAGTGCACTCCTGGCATTGAACGCACATAGCAGTGACACCCAGAAAATAGTCAGTGATATTCGAATGAATGTTTTAGCTGCTAAAGAAAACAGATTTGAGATTTAATTCGTATGGATACCATCACATGTTGGCATCTCAAGGCATGACACTGTTGATATGCTTGCTAAGACAGCCTGCAGAAAACCAGTGGTAGAAATTTATATGGGTGTTTCATTAGCAGTGACAAAGAGAATACTTAAACAAATATCTAATGAAAATCTCACCTACCTAACAAATTCACAAAGACCTGAAAGTTGTAGCATTAAATATTATGATAGATATCGTGAGGAGACAGTCACATATGGGACTAATAGAACAAGAACCCGGCAATGTGATGTTATAGTGGCCAGAATACGCCTGGGTTATAGACGTATCTGGCAGCTTTCTCAAAACCCAAATGTCGAGCACACAATGTGTCAAGTTTTGAAAGAGAAAACGTGCACTACGTTGAACATTATATTGTAGAATGTCCCATACTGACTGACTTTCGCCCTCCTGGGCTAAGGTATGCTGAACTCTGTAGTTACTCTATGAGTACTGGAACACTTTATGATATATTGGACTTGTATCCAAGATTGACCATTTAATATATCAATCATACAATGTATATATTGTGACGGTGTTCCCCCCCTTATATTCCTCCCACGCCTGCAGTAAGAGTCATGTCCACTTTACCCGAGCGTTCTCTACGTCGCAGGCATCAGTTTGATATATGTGGGAGAATGTAGTGTTGTCGGAGTGCCGAGAAATTTGTAAAAGAAGAGTATTTTGGCCTGTGGTTTAGGCCCTTTAGGAAGCCAATATGGCGCTGGCTCTTCTGTTTTGCCGCCAAAACTGTGTGACGTCAGTGACACCAGATTGGTCACCGACAGCGACGTGGCACAGGGAGCTAATGAAAACCTCCCGTGGCGAATATGACGTCACGAAGGAAAGGGGGTCCGGTCATCGCGCTGCGCTGGCGCCATCAGACTAAGACAGCACGTCAAGGAGGTCGGACATGCGCTGGGGGGTCCTGTCAGTTGGACAGTTTACCCCGACTCCGGAGGATTTACGCATCACCCGTGGTCTGCCATCACCTGTGGGGTCTTCCTTCGTTCATGTGTTGGACCAGAGAAGGAACTGACAGAATATTGAGTAACAAGAGCTCCAGGAACAGGTGTTGTGCAAGAGTGGAGTCTAGGCAGTGACGTATGCGACGGCTGATAGCTTCACAGTGATGACGTAGTGGCTGGGCCAATCCTCCGGAGGGAATCTGTCTGACACGACACGTCAAGGTGGTTGGACGTGCGAAGATTGGTCCTGTCAGTTTGACAGTTGTTTCCCGCTCCCGTGGATTTTACGCGTCACCCGAAGTCTGCAAGTACTCTGTGAGGTCTTCCTTCGTTCATGTGTTGGACCAGAGAGGGAATCAACGGGATATTGAGCAACAAGTGCTCCAGGACAGGTACTGTGCAAGAAGAAGTGAAGTCTGTGCAGTGACGTATGCAACGTCTGAGGCAGTTCACCCGTTTGTGACAGCGTAGTGGCTGGACCGAGCCACCGGGAAGCAGTGGAAGAAGAAAACTATTCGGGAATCCGAACGACTAAAGCCGAGACGTAGGCAGGCAGCCGTAGCTGGGAGGAAAAGTTGACGGCCGGGAGACCAACTCCAACCCTACAAGAAGTCGAGGAGGAGCACGGACCTGCAGTGAAAAGGCACGGAGACGACGCGTTTATGGTGGGACGTTGATTGAGTTCCTGGAGGACACGACAGAGTGTGTGTGGGGGCGTTCCCTACACGAGGCAGGAGCCAGGACCAGGAGCTACAACTCAACTCTCACCGGAGGATAGGTGGAAGTAGGTGATTCTAGTTTCCCTCCCAATTCCCCTTTAGTCAGCTATATTATTTAGCCAGAGTATTTTGTATGTCGTGAGCAAGGCTCACCTATGTCACAGTAAGGCACAAGTGTGCAGTGGGGCTACATAGAGTCCTCACGGTATCTATGATAATTATTGGTGTGTGCAGGCACCCGGAGTAATTGATGAATTTACTGTGTTGATAATGTCTTTCATGAGACTTTAATATGATCAGTTATTGAGAGAGTATATATATATATAAATATGCCAGTATTTGGAGTTAGGCTATGTGCCCAGTAACTATGTTATTACCATTATTGATGTCTATGATTCATCCATATATATATATATGTCTATGCTTGTGTATTGAATAATCATTCATGTGTGCAGTGATTAATTGTTATCGCCCATGAAAGGAATTACTGACAATTCCAGTGATATATACTTGCATACGTTATCATTAAATGAAGGGCAGTGTGTAATACCATGACAGTGAATTATTGTGACCTTTAATATAGAAATGTTTGATTGAGCTCAAGATAAGTGCAGCGAAGTATTTACGTGCTATTGTCGCAAATAAATATTGTGTGTTCGAACTTCTAGTGATCTTTGAGAATTTAAAGAAACAGAGCGCGTGACGCCAGGAACACAAGCAATAAACGTTCACACGGCGAGATGGGCGCGGCCCAGCTGATTTTGACATTGACGTGAGGGGGAGCATTGCCAGCTTGGCGAGTTCATGATTATATGTGTGGGAACGAGCGACTTCGGCTTGAAACAGCTGTTTGCTTATTTGATATAATCTTGTGATGTCTTTGAAGGAGTTTTAAGTAAAATACAAAGTACATTGGTGTTTATATCATCCCCTCCATATTTCTTGTGGCTATATAAAACCTGAAAGCAAATAGGGATAGAAGTAAATACCTGCCTGATATCAAATCTATTGAGTGTGTCCTTACCACTGTTACCACAATTCAACAAAACCACTGACGTGTTACTGGACACCGGAAACACCAGTTGGCGACCTTGTGGTTAGTAGTAGAGCCCATGACGGGGCGGGCACACAATAGGCAAGTGAACAAGTTGTGTTCCCACTCCTTCTCAATCAGAGGCCGGTTGGGATTGACTGGGATACTCTCCTGGCGTACAGTGGCGCCGCGAGGATAGCGTGAAGACCCGCAGGGCTACGGTGAGTGACCTTGAGTATACTGTTACTCGCCCCTTTCCCCTCTCATTGGAGGTGAACCCCGACATTGGCGACCTTGCCAGGATTAAGTACGTATACTGTCGCTCACCGAGAAACCCCGACAATATATGATGTAACTACATATCCTGAGCTTGTAAAAGC
This sequence comes from Procambarus clarkii, assembly GCF_020424385.1. Taxonomy (NCBI): domain Eukaryota; kingdom Metazoa; phylum Arthropoda; class Malacostraca; order Decapoda; family Cambaridae; genus Procambarus; species Procambarus clarkii. Next base: position 8,650 of record NW_025552458.1, read on the forward strand.
ACCTTCATCACCTTCAGTGTTTAAGAGCTTAATTGCACACTAGTTTCTTTATCAGCTATCTCACCCTGTCAGAGTAAATGAGACAAATGTATGTGAATGCATGTGTGTATATATGTATGTATATGTGTGTGTGTATGTATATGTATGGGTATAAAGTATATATGGAAGCTGATCAGAATTACATTTCACCTTTGTGAATGTACATTAATGGCACTATGTAATAGACACATCAAACACTTTACGTAGGGCATACGTAAATCAGTGTATCTATGTATTTACGTATGTAGGTTAGCTTAGCATTTTAAAAGCACCGAATCACCTTCTGTCGTTGAGTATTCAATAAACCATTGAACTATATGTTTAACACGTCTCTAACCCTGTCCATGGAGGACAGAAGAAAATGTATATATGGTGATTAGCATTGCAAATGTGTGGCCACGTCTATGGTAGAAAATAATAATAATAAAAAAAAAAAAAACACACTGGACCCTGCCACACACACCACCCTTGACCCCGCTACACACACTACCCTGGACCCTGCCACACTCACCACCCTGGACCCTGCAACACACCACCCTGGACCCTGTCACACACACCATCCTGGACCACGCTACACACACCACCCTGGACCCTGCCACACACACCATCCTGGACCCTGTCACACTCCACCCTGGACCCCGCTACACACACACGTCCCTGGACCCTGTCACACACCACCCTTGACCCCGCCATACACACCACCCTGGACCCTGTCACACACACCACCCTTGACCCCGCCACACACACCACCTTGGACCCTGCAGCAGACAACACCCTGGACCATGCCACACACACCACCCTGGACGCTGCCACACACACCACCATGGACCCTGCCACACACACCACCCTGGACGCTGCCACACACACCACCCTAGACCCCGCCACACACACACCACCCTGGACCCTGCCACACACACCACCCTGGACGCTGCCACACACACCACCATGGACCCTGCTACACAAACCACCCTGGACCCTGTCACACTCCACCCTGGCTCCCGCTTCACACACCACCCTGGACCCTGCCACACACACCACCTTGGTTCCTATCACACACACACACCACCCTGGACCCTGGCACACACCACCCTTGACCCCGCCACATACACCACCCTTGACCCTGCCACACACACCACCCTGGACCCTGTCATACTCCACCCTGGACCCAGCAACACACACCACCCTGGACCCTGCCAAACACACCAGCCTGGACCCTGCCACACACACCACCCTTGACCCTGTTACAGGACTCCACCGTGAACAACGCCACACACACCACCCTGGACCCTGTCACACACACCACCCTGGACCCTGTCACAGAACTCCACCCTGGACCCCGCTACACACACCACACTGGACCCTGTCACTCACACCAACTGGACCCCGCCACACACACCACCCTGGACCCTGCCACACATACCACCCTGGACCCTGCCACACACACCACCCTGGACCCTGTCACACTCCATCCTGGACCCCGCCACACACACCACCCTGGACCCTGTCACTCACACCACCCTGAACCCTGTCACACACACCACCCTGGACCCTGTCACTCACACCACCCTGGACCCTGTCACACACACCACCCTGGACCCTGTCAAACACACCACCCTGGACCCTGTCACACACACCACCCTGGACCCTGTCACTCACACCACCCTGGACCCTATCACACACACACCACCCTGGGCCATGCCACACACACCACCCTGGACCCTGTCACTCACACCACCCTGGACCCTGTCACTCACACCACCCTGCACCCTGTCACACACACCACCCTGGACCCCGCCACACACACCACCCTGGACCCTGTAACACACACCACCCTGGACCCCGCCACACACACCACCCTGGACCCTGTAACACACACCACCCTGCACCCTGTCACACACACCACCCTGGACCCCGCCACACACACCACTCTTGAACCTGGAACACACCACCCTGGACCCTGTCACTCAAACCACCCTCGACCCTGTCACACACACCACCCTGGACCCTGTCACTCACACCACCCTGGACCCTGTAACACACACCACCCTGGACCCTGTCAAACACACCACCCTGGACCCTGTCACACACACCACCCAGGACCCTGTCACTCACACCACCCTGGACCCTATCACACACACACCACCCTGGGACATGCCACACACACCACCCTGGACCCTGTCATTCACACCACCCTGGACCCCGCCATACACACCACTCTTCAACTTGGAACACACCACCCTGGACCCTGTCACTCACACCACCCTGGACCCTGCCACACACCACCCTGGACCCTGTCACACACACCACCCTGGACCCCGCCACACACACACCACCCTGGACCTTGTCACACACACCACCCTGGACCCTGCCACACACACCACCCTGGACCCTGCCACACACACCACCCTGGACCTCGCCACACACACCACCCTGGACCCTGCCACACACCACCCTGGACCCTGTAACACATACCACCCTGGACCCTGTCACTCACACCACCCTGGACTCCGCCACACACACCAACCTGGACCCCGCCACACACACCACCCTGGACCCTGTAACACACACCACCCTGGACCCCGCCACACACACCACCCTGGACCCTGTCACACACACCACCCTGGACCCTGTCACACACACCAACCTGGAACCCGCCACTCACACCACCCAGGACCTTGTCACACACACCATCCTGGGCCATGCCACACACACACCACCCTCGACCCTGTCACACACACCACCCTGGACCCCGCCACTCCCACCACCCTGGACTCCACTACACACACCACCCTGGAACCCACCACTCACACCACCCTGGCCCCCACCACACACACCACCCTGGACCGAGCCACACACACCACCCTTGGCCCTGTTACAGTACTCCACCGTGAACACCGCCACACACACCACCCTGGACCCCGCCACACACACCACCCTGGACCGAGCCACACACTCCATCCTGGGCCCCGCCACACACACCACCCTGGACCCTGTCACTCACACCACCCTGGACCATGCCACACACACCATCTTGGACCCAGCTACACACACCACCCTGGACCCCGCCACACACACCACCCTTGACCCTGTCACTCACAGCACCCTGGAAAATGTCACACACACCACTCTTGAACCTGGAACACACCACCCTGGACCCTGTCACACACACCACCCTGGACCCCGCCACACACACACCACCATCGACCCTGTCACACACACCACCCTGGACCCTGTCACACACACCACCCTGGACCCCGCCACACACACACCACCCTGGACTCTGTCACACAACACTCTGGACCCTGCCACACACACATCACCCTGGACCCTATCACACACACCATCCTGGACCCTGTCACACACACACCACCCTGGACCCAGTCACACTCACTACCCTGGACCCCGCCATACACACACCACATTGGACCCTGTCACACACACCACCCTGGACTCCGCTACACACACCACCCTGGACCCAGCAACACACACCACACTGGACCCTGCCAAACACACCAGCCTGGACCCTGCCACACACACCACCCTTGACCCTGTTACAGGACTCCACCGTGAACAACGCCACACACACCACCCTGGACCCTGTCACACACACCACCCTGGACCCTGTCACAGAACTCCACCCTGGACCCCGCTACACACACCACACTGGACCCTGTCACTCACACCAACTGGACCCCGCCACACACACCACCCTGGACCCTGGACCCTGTCACACTCCATCCTGGACCCCGCCACACACACCACCCTGGACCCTGTCACTCACACCACCCACACACACACCACCCTGGACCCTGACCCTGTCAAACACACCACCCTGGACCCTGTCACACACACCACCCTGGACCCTGACCCTATCACACACACACCACCCTGGGCCATGCCACACACACACCCACCCTGTCACTCACACCACCCTGGACCCTGGACCCTGTCACACACACCACCCTGGACCCCGCCACACACACCACCCTGGACCTGTAACACACACCACCCTGGACCCCGCCACACACACCACCCTGGACCCTGTAACACACACCACCCTGCACCCTGTCACACACACACACTCTTGAACCTGGAACACACCACCCTGGACCCTGTCACCACCCTGGACCCTGTCACACACACCACCATGGAACCTGTCACACACACCACCATGGACCCTGTCACTCACACCACCCTCGACCCTGTCACACACACCACCCTGGACCCTGACCCTGGTCACACACACCACCCTGGACCCTGGGACATGCCACACACACACCCTGGACCCTGTCATTCACACCACCCTGGACACCACCCTTGGACCCTGGACCCTGTCACTCACACACACACCACCCTGGACCCTGTCACACACACCACCCTGGACCCCGCCACACACACACCACCCTGGACCTTGCCACACACACCACCCTGGACCCTGCCACACACACCACCCTGGACCCCCTTCCGCACACACCACCCTGGACCCCGCCACACACACCACCCTGGACCCTGTCACACAGATTACCCTGGACCCTGCCACACACACACCACCCTGGACCCTGTCACACACCACCCTGGACCCCGCCACTCACACCACCCTAGACCCCGCTACACCCTGGACCCCGCCACACACACCACCCTGGACCGAGCCACACACTCCACACCACCCTGGACCCTGGCACACACACCACTCTGGACCACACACAGGGTGGTGCTACACACACCACCCTGCCACACACACCCACCCACCCTATCTCACTCCACCCTGGACCCGGCCCCGCTACACACACCACCCTGAACCCTGCCACACACACCACCTTGGACCCTGTCACACACTCCACCCTGGACCCTGTCACACACACCACCCTGAACCCCACCACTCACACCACCCTGGACCCTGTCACACACACCACCCTGGATCTTGCCACACACACCACCTTGGACCCTGTCACACACTCCACCCTGGACTCTGTCACACATACCACCCTAGACCCCTCTACACACACCACCCTAGACCCCACCACACACTCCACCCTGGACCCTGCCACACACACCACCCAGACCCCTGTCACACACACCACATTGGACCCTGTTACAAACACCACCCTTGTCCCTGCCACACACACCACCCTGGACCCTGTCACACACACACCACCCTGGACCCTGTCACTCACACCACCCTGGACCCCGCAACACACACCACCCTGGACCCTGTCACACACACCACCCTGGACCCTGCAAGACACACCACCTGGACCCTGTCACACACACCACCCTGGACCCTGTCACACACACCAACCTGGGACCCTGTCACACACACCACCCTGGACCCTGTCACACACACCACCCTGGACCCTCTCACACACACCGCACTGGACCCCTGCCACACACACCACCCTGGATCTTGCCACACACACCACCCTGGACCCTGTCATACACACCACACTGGCCCCTGCCACACACCACCCTGGACTCTACCACACACACCACCCTAGACCCTGCCACACACACCACCTTGGACCCGGTCCCACCCCACCCTAGACCCTATCACATACACCACCCTGGACCCTGTCACACACACCACCCTTGACCCTGCCACACACTTCACCCTGGACCCTGTCACACACAAAATCCTGGACCCTGTCACACACATCACCCTGGACCCTGCCACACACACACCACCCTGGACCCTGTCACACACACCACCCTGGACCCTACCATCACACCACCCTAGACCCTGCCACACACACCACCTTGGACCCTTCAACACACACACCACCCTTGACCTCGCCACACACACTACCCTGGACCCTGCCACACACACCATCATGGACCTTGTCACACTCCACCCTGAACCCCGCAACACATACCACCTTGGACCCTGTCACACACATCACCCTGAACCCTGTCACACTCCACCCTGGCCCCCGCATCACACACCACCCTGGACCCTGCCACACACACCACCTTGGTCCCTATCACACACACACCGCCCTGGACCCTGGCACACACCACCCTTGACCCCGCCATATACACCACCCTGGACCCTGCCTCACACACCACCCTGGACCCTGTCACACTCCACCCTGGACTCCAGAACACACACCCCTCGGGACCCTGTCACACACACCACCCTGGACCCCGCTACACACACACCACCCTGGACCCTGTCACACACACCACCCTGGTCCCTGCTACACACACCACCCTGGACCCTGTCACACACATTACCCTGGACCCTGCCACACACACACCACCCTGAACCCCACCACTCACACCACCCTGGACCATGCCACACACACCACCCTGGACCCTGTCCCACTCCACCCTGGACCCCGCAAGACACACCACCCTGGACCCTGTCACACACACCACACTGGCCCCTGCCACACACCACCCTGGACCCTACCACACACACCACCCTAGACCCTGCCACACACACCACCTTGGACTCGGTCCCACCCCACCCTAGACCCTATCACATACACCACCCTGGACCCTGTCACACACACCACCCTTCACCCTGCCACACACTTCACCCTGGACCCTGTCACACACAAAATCCTGGACCCTGTCACACACACCACCCTGGACCCTGTCACACACATTACCCTGGACCCTGCTACACACACCACCCTGGGTGGTGTGTGTAGACACAGAGTTCTCCCATATTAACAGGAATTTGATGAAAGAAAGTGAGTAGCCCCTCACTATGCTCGAGTTGCCCTTGGGAGGTGGTGATCTTTGGAGGTGAAATACTCCGAAATTACCATCTCTTTTAAGGATCTGAGCTGTGGTGCAGTGGGTTAAAGGCCTACCAGTTATGCCAGTTGCTGTAAGGCTTCTGTGCTGGCTAGGGTTCGAATCTCCTGGTGGGAAAGTGTTCTAAGGTTGTTTAATCTCTCTTGCGGTGTTTAGGCAAGTTGTGCATTATATATATATATATATATATATATATATATATATATATATATATATATATATATATATATATATATATATATATATATATATATATATATATATATATATATATATATATATATATATATATATATATATATATATATATATATATATATATATATATATATATATATATATATATATATATATATATATATATATATATATATATGTCGTACCTAGTAGCCAGAACGCACTTCTCAGCCTACTATGCAAGGCCCAATTTGCCTAATAAGCCAAGTTTTCACGAATTAATATATTTTCTCTAATTTTTTTCATATGAAATGATACAGCTACCCATTTCATTATGTATGAGGTCAATTTTTTTTTATTGGAGTTAAAATTAACGTAGATATATGACCGAACCTAACCAACCCTACCTAACCTATCTTTATAGGTAAGGTTTGGTTAGGTAGCTGAAAAAGATAGGTTAGGTTAGGTTAGGTAGGTTAGGTAGTCGAAAAACAATTAATTCATGAAAACTTGGCTTATTAGGCAAATCGGGCCTTGCATAGTAGGCTGAGAAGTGCGTTCTGGCTACTAGGTACGACATATATATATATATATATATATATATATATGTCGTACCTAGTAGCCAGAACTCACTTTTTGGCCTACTATTCAAGGCCCGATTTGCCTAATAAGCCAAGTTTTCCTGAATTAATATATTTTTTCTATTTTTTTTCTTATGAAATGATAAAGCTACCCATTTCATTATGTATGAGGTCAATTTTTTTTTATTGGAGTTAAAATTAACGTAGATATATGACCGAACCTAACCAACCCTACCTAACCTAACCTAACCTGTCTTTATAGGTTAGGTTTGGTTAGGTAGCCGAAAAAGTTAGGTTAGGTTTGGTTAGGTAGGTTAGGTAGTCGAAAAACAATTAATTCATGAAAACTTGGCTTATTAGGCAAATCGGGCCTTGCATAGTAGGCTGAGAAGTGCGTTCTGGCTACTAGGTACGACATATATATATATATATATATATATATATATATATATATATATATATATATATATATATATATATATATATATATATATATATTATAAATATATATATATATAATATATATATATATATATATATATATATATATATATATATATATATATATATATATATATATATATAATGCACAACTTGCCTAAACACCGCAAGAGAGATTAAACAACCTTAGAACACTTTCCCACCAGGAGATTCGAACCCTAGCCAGCACAGAAGCCTTACAGCAACTGGCATAACTGGTAGGCCTTTAACCCACTGCACCACAGCTCAGATCCTTAAAAGAGATGGTAATTTCGGAGTATTTCACCTCCAAAGATCACCACCTCCCAAGGGCAACTCGAGCATAGTGAGGGGCTACTCACTTTCTTTCATCAAATTCCTGTTAATATGGGAGAACTCTGTGTCTACACACACCACCCAGGGTGGTGTGTGTAGCAGGGTCCAGGGTAATGTGTGTGACAGGGTCCAGGGTGGTGTGTGTGACAGGGTCCAGGATTTTGTGTGTGACAGGGTCCAGGGTGAAGTGTGTGGCAGGGTGAAGGGTGGTGTGTGTGACAGGGTCCAGGGTGGTGTATGTGATAGGGTCTAGGGTGGGGTGGGACCGAGTCCAAGGTGGTGTGTGTGGCAGGGTCTAGGGTGGTGTGTGTGGTAGGGTCCAGGGTGGTGTGTGGCAGGGGCCAGTGTGGTGTGTGTGACAGGGTCCAGGGTGGTGTGTCTTGCGGGGTCCAGGGTGGAGTGGGACAGGGTCCAGGGTGGTGTGTGTGGCATGGTCCAGTGTGGTGTGAGTGGTGGGGTTCAGGGTGGTGTGTGTGTGGCAGGGTCCAGTGTGGTGTGTGTGACAGGGTCCAGGGTGGTGTGTGTGGCAGGATCCAGGGTGGTGTGAGTGGCAGGGTCCAGGGTAATGTGTGTGACAGGGTCCAGGGTGGTGTGTGTAGCAGGGACCAGGGTGGTGTGTGTGTGACAGGGTCCAGGGTGGTGTGTGTGTAGCGGGGTCCAGGGTGGTGTGTGTGACAGGGTCCCGAGGGGTGTGTGTTCTGGAGTCCAGGGTGGAGTGTGACAGGGTCCAGGGTGGTGTGTGAGGCAGGGTCCAGGGTGGTGTATATGGCGGGGTCAAGGGTGGTGTGTGCCAGGGTCCAGGGCGGTGTGTGTGTGATAGGGACCAAGGTGGTGTGTGTGGCAGGGTCCAGGGTGGTGTGTGATGCGGGGGCCAGGGTGGAGTGTGACAGGGTTCAGGGTGATGTGTGTGACAGGGTCCAAGGTGGTATGTGTTGCGGGGTTCAGGGTGGAGTGTGACAAGGTCCATGATGGTGTGTGTGGCAGGGTCCAGGGTAGTGTGTGTGGCGAGGTCAAGGGTGGTGTGTGTGTTGAAGGGTCCAAGGTGGTGTGTGTGGCAGGGTCTAGGGTGGTGTGATGGTAGGGTCCAGGGTGGTGTGTGTGACAGGGTCCAGGGTGGTGTGTGTGTGGCAGGGTCCAGGGTGATGTGTGTGACAGGGTCCAGGATTTTGTGTGTGACAGGGTCCAGGGTGAAGTGTGTGGCAGGGTCAAGGGTGGTGTGTGTGACAGGGTCCAGGGTGGTGTATGTGATAGGGTCTAGGGTGGGGTGGGACCGGGTCCAAGGTGGTGTGTGTGGCAGGGTCTAGGGTGGTGTGTGTGGTAGAGTCCAGGGTGGTGTGTGGCAGGGGCCAGTGTGGTGTGTGTGACAGGGTCCAGGGTGGTGTGTGTGGCAAGATCCAGGGTGGTGTGTGTGGCAGGGGTCCAGTGCGGTGTGTGTGAGAGGGTCCAGGGTGGTGTGTGTGACAGGGTCCAGGGTGGTGTGTGTGACAGGGTCCAGGTTGGTGTGTGTGACAGGGTCCAGGGTGGTGTGGGTGGCAGGATCCAGGGTGGTGTGTGTGACAGGGTCCAGGGTGGTGTGTCTTGCGGGGTCCAGGGTGGAGTGGGACAGGGTCCAGGGTGGTGTGTGTGGCATGACCCAGGGTGGTGTGAGTGGTGGGGTTCAGGGTGGTGTGTGTGTGGCAGGGTCCAGTGTGGTGTGTGTGACAGGGTCCAGGGTGGTGTGTGTGGCAGGGTCCAGTGTGATGTGTGTGGCAGGGTCCAGTGTGGTGTGTGTGGTGGGGTTCAGGGTGGTGTGTGTGACAGGGTCCAGGGTGGAGTGTGTGACAGGGTCCAAGGTGGTGTGTGTGGCAAGATCCAGGGTGGTGTGTGTGACAGGGTCCAGGGTGGTGTGAGTGGTGGGGTTCAGGGTGGTGTGTGTGACAGGGTCCAGGGTGGAGTGTGTGACAGGGTCCAAGGTGGTGCGTGTGGCAGGGTTCAGGGTGGAGTGTGTAGCGGGGCCGTCCAGGGTGGAGTGAGATAGGGTGGTGTGTGTGTGGCACACACACCACCCTGAAGTGGTCCAGAGTGGTGTGTGTGCCAGGGTCCAGGGTGTTGTATGTAGCGGGGTCTAGGGTGGTGTGAGTGGCGGGGTCCAGGGTGGAGTGTGACAGGGTCCAGGCTGGTGTGTGTGTGGCAGGATTCAAGGTAATCTGTGTGACAGGGTACAGGGTGGTGTGTGTAGCGGGGTCCAGGGTGGTGTGTGCGGAAGGGTCCAGGGTGGAGTGTGTGGCGGGGTCCAGGGTGGTGTGTGTGGCAGGGTCCAGGGTGGTGTGTGTGGCAGGGTCCAGGGTGGAGTGTGTGGCGGGGTCCAGGTTGGTGTGTGTGACAGAGTCCAATGTGGTGTGTGTATGGCGGGGTCCAGGGTAGTGAGTGTGACTGGGTCCAGGGTGGTGTGTGTGTGACAGGGTCCAGGATGGTGTGTGTGATAGGGTCCAGGGTGATGTGTGTGTGGCAGGGTCCAGAGTGGTGTGTGACAGAGTCCAGGGTGGTGTGTGTGTGGCGGGGTCCAGGGTGGTGTGTGTGACAGGGTCCAGGGTGGTGTGTGTGACAGGGTCGATGGTGGTGTGTGTGTGGCGGGGTCCAGGGTGGTGTGTGTGACAGGGTCCAGGGTGGTGTGTTCCAGGTTCAAGAGTGATGTGTGTGACATTTTCCAGGGTGCTGTGAGTGACAGGGTCAAGGGTGGTGTGTGTGGCGGGGTCCAGGGTGGTGTGTGTAGCTGGGTCCAAGATGGTGTGTGTGGCATGGTCCAGGGTGGTGTGAGTGACAGGGTCCAGGGTGGTGTGTGTGGCGGGGTCCAGGGTGGTGTGTGTGGCTCGGTCCAGGGTGGTGTGTGTGGCAGGGTCCAGGGTGGTGTGTGTGGCGGGTTCCAGGGTGGAGTGTGTGTAACAGGGTCCAGGGTGGTGTGTGTGGCTCGGTCCAGGGTGGTGTGTGTGGTGGGGGCCAGGGTGGTGTGTGTGTGGGGTCCAGGGTGGTGTGTGTAGTGGGTCCAGGGTGGTGTGAGTGGCGGGGTCCAGGGTGGTGTGTGTGACAGGGTCGAGGGTGGTGTGTGTGGTGGCATGGCCCAGGATGGTGTGTGTGACAGGGTCCTGGGTGGTGTGTGTGGCGGGTTCCAGGTTGGTGTGTGTGACAGGGTCCAGGGTGGTGTGTGTGACAGGGTCCAGGGTGGTGTGTGTGGCGGGGTCCAGGGTGGTGTGTGTGACAGGGTCCAGGGTGGTGTGTGTGGCGGGGTCCAGGGTGGTGTGTGTGGCGGGGTCCAGGGTGGTGTGAGTGACAGGGTCCAGGGTGGTGTGTGTTACAGGGTCCAGGGTGGTGTGTGTGGCAGGGTCCAGGGTGGTGTGTGTGGCGGGGTCCAGGGTGGTGTGTGTGGCAGGGTCCAGGGTGGTGTGTGTGGCAGGGTCCAGGGTGGTGTGTGTGGCGGGGTCCAGGGTGGTGTGTGTGGCAGGGTCCAGGGTGGTGTGTGTGACAGGGTCCAGGGTGGTGTGTGGCAGGGTCCAGGGTGGTGTGTGTGGCGGGGTCCAGGGTGGTGTGTGTGGCAGGGTCCAGGGTGGTGTGTGTGGCAGGGTCCAGGGTGGTGTGAGTGACAGGGTCCAGGGTGGGTGTGTGTGGTGGTGTGTCCAGGGTCCAGGGTGGTGTGTGTGACAGGGTCCAGGGTGGTGTGTGTGCAGGGTCCAGGGTGGAGTGTGTGACAGGGTCCAGGGTGGTGTGTGTGACAGGGTCCAGGGTGGTGTGTGTGACAGGGTCCAGGGTGGTGTGTGTGACAGGGTCCAGGGTGGTGGTGGTGTGAGTGACAGGGTCCAGGGTGGTGTGTGTGACAGGGTCGAGGGTGGTGTGAGTGACAGGGTCCAGGGTGGTGTGTGTGACAGGGTCCAGGGTGGTGTGTGTGACAGGGTCCAGGGTGGTGTGTGTGACAGGGTCCAGGGTGGTGTGAGTGACAGGGTCCAGGGTGGTGTGTGTGGCAGGGTCCAGGGTGGTGTGTGTGGCAGGGTCCAGGGTGGTGTGTGTTACAGGGTCCAGGGTGGTGTGTGTGGCAGGGTCCAGGGTGGTGTGTGTTACAGGGTCCAGGGTGGTGTGTGTGTCGGGGTCCAGGGTGGTGTGTGTGACAGGGTGCAGGGTGGTGTGAGTGACAGGGTCCAGGGTGGTGTGAGTGACAGGGTCCAGGGTGGTGTGTGTGGCATGGCCCAGGGTGGTGTGTGTGATAGGGTCCAGGGTGGTGTGAGTGACAGGGTCCAGGGTGGTGTGTGTGACAGGGTCCAGGGTGGTGTGTTTGACAGGGTCCAGGGTGGTGTGTGTGACAGGGTCCAGGGTGGTGTGAGTGACAGGGTCCAGGGTGGTGTGTGTGACAGGGTCCAGGTGTGACAGGGTCCAGGGTGGTGTGAGTGACAGGGTCCAGGGTGGTGTGTGTGGCGGGGTCTAGGGTGGTGTGTGACAGGGTCCAGGGTGGTGTGTGTGGCAGGGTCCAGGGTGGTATGTGTGGCAGGGTCCAGGGTGGTGTGTGTGGCGGGGTCCAGTTGGTGTGAGTGACAGGGTCCAGTGTGGTGTGTGTAGCGGGGTCCAGGGTGGAGTTCTGTGACAGGGTCCAGGGTGGTGTGTGTGACAGGGTCCAGGGTGGTGTGTGTGGCGTTGTTCACGGTGGAGTCCTGTAACAGGGTCCAGGGTGGAGTGTGACAGGGTCCAAGATGGTGTGTGTGGCAGGGGCCAGGGTGGAGTGTGTAGCAGGGTCCAGGGTGGTGTGTGACAGGGTCTAGGGTGGTGTATGTTACAGGGTCTAGGGTAGTGTGTGTGTTCCGGGGTCCAGGGTGGAGTGTGACTGAGTCCAGGGTGGTGTGTGTGACAGGGTCCAGGGTGGTGTGTGTGTAGCGGGATCCAGGGTGGAGTGTGACAGGATCCAGGGTGGAGTGTGACAGGGTCCAAGATGGTGTGTGTGGCAGGGGCCAGGGTGGAGTGTGTAGCAGGGTCCAGGGTGGTGTGTGACAGGGTCTAGGGTGGTGTGTGACAGGGTCTAGGGTGGTGTATGTTACAGGGTCTAGGGTAGTGTGTGTGTTCCGGGGTCCAGGGTGGAGTGTGACAGAGTCCAGGGTGGTGTGTGTGACAGGGTCCAGGGTGGTGTGTGTGACAGGGACCAGGGTGGTGTGTGTAGCAGGGTCCAGGGTGTGTGTGTGTAGCAGGGTCCAGGGTGGTGTGTGACAGGGTCCAGGGTGTGTGTGTGTGACAGGGTCCAGGGTGGTGTGTGTGGCAGGGTCCAGGGTGGTGTGTGACAGGGTCCAGGGTGGTGTGTGTGACAGGGTTCAGAGTGGTGTGTGTTCCGGGGTCCAGGGTGGAGTGTGACAGGGTCCAGGGTGGTGTGTGTGACAGGGTCCAGGGTGGTGTGTGTAGCAGGGTCCAGGGTGGAGTGTGACAGGGTCCAGGGTGGTGTGTGTGGCAGGGTCCAGGGTGGTGTGTGTTCCAGGGTCCAGGGTGGAGTGTGACAGGGTCCAGGGTGGTGTGTGTGACAGGGTCCAGGGTGATGTGTGTGACAGGGTCCAGGGTGGTGTGTGTGGCGGGGTCAAGGGTGGTGTGTGACAGGGTACAGGATGGTGTGTGTGACAGGGTCCAAGATGGTGTGTGTAGCGGGGTCCGGGGTGGTGTGTGACAGGGTCCAGGATGGTGTGTGTGACAGGGTCCAAGATGGTGTGTGTGGCAGGGTCCAGGGTGGTGTGTGAAAGGGTCCAGAGTGATGTGTGTTGCGGGGTCCAGGGTTAAGTGTGACAGGGTCCAGGGTGGTGTGTGCTGCGGGGTCCAGGGTGGTGTGTGTGACAGGGTCCAGGGTGGTGTGTGTGGCGGGGTCCAGGGTGGTGTGTGTGACAGGGTCCAGGGTGGTGTGTGTGGCGGGGTCCAGGGTGGTGTGTGACAGGGTCCAGGGTGGTGTGTGTGTGCGGGGTCCAGGGTGGTGTGTGTGGCAGGGTCCAGGGTGGTGTGTGTGGCGGGGTCCAGGGTGGTGTGTGTGACAGGGTCCAGGGTGGTGTGTGTGACAGGGTCCAGGGTGGTGTGTGTGGCAGGGTCCAGGGTGGTGTGTGTGGCAGGGTCCAGTGTGGTGTGTGTGGCAGGGTCCAGGGTGGTGTGTGTGGCAGGGTCCAGGGTGGTGTGTGTGGTCCAGGGTCCAGGGTGGTGTGTGTGGCGGGGTCCAGGGTGGTGTGTGTGGCAGGGTCCAGGGTGGTGTGTGTGGCGGGGTCCAGGGTGGTGTGTGCGACAGGGTCCAGGGTGGTGTGTGTGGCGGGGTCCAGGGTGGTGTGAGGGTGGTGTGTGTGTGCAGGGTCCAGGGTGGTGTGTGTGGCGGGGTCCAGGGTGGTGTGTGTTAAGGGTGCCAGGGTGTGTGTGTGGACAGGGTCCAGGGTGGTGTGTGTTGGCAGGGTCCATGGTGGTGTGGTGGCAGCGTCCAGGGTGTGATGTGTGCAGGGTCCAGGGTGGTGTTTGTGTGACAGGGTCTAGGATGGTGTGTGTGGCAGCGTCCAGGGTTGTGTGTGTGGCGTGGTCCATGATGGTGTGTGTGACAGCGTCCAGGGTGGTGTGTGTGGCATGGTCCAGGGTGTTGTCTGCTGCAGGGTCCAAGGTGGTGTGTGTGGCGGGTCAAGGGTGGTGTGTGTGACAGGG
>NW_025552459.1:0-12055 GCF_020424385.1 Procambarus clarkii
TAGCATGGAAGGAGAGGTGCTGGTGAGAGTAGCATGGAAGGAGAGGTGTTGGTGAGAGTAGCATGGAAGGAGAGGTGCTGGTGAGAGTAGCATGGAAGGAGAGGTGCTGGTGAGAGTAGCATGGAAGGAGAGGTGTTGGTGAGAGTAGCACCTAAGGAGAGGTGTTGGTGAGAGTAGCATGGAAGGAGAGGTGTTGGTGAGAGTAGCATGGAAGGAGAGGTGTTGGTGAGAGTAGCATGGAAGGAGAGGTGTTGGTGAGAGTAGCACCTAAGGAGAGGTGTTGGTGAGAGTAGCATGGAAGGAGAGGTGTTGGTGAGAGTAGCATGGAAGGAGAGGTGTTGGTGAGAGTAGCATGAAGGAGAGGTGTTGGTGAGAGTGTTGGAAGGAGAGTGAGAGTAGCATGGAAGGAAGGAGAGAGAGGTTGGTGAGAGTAGCATGGAAGGAGAGGTGTTGGTGAGAGTAGCATGGAAGGAGAGGTGTTGGTGAGAGTAGCATGGAAGGAGAGGTGTTGGTGAGAGTAGCACCTAAGGAGAGGTGTTGGTGAGAGTAGCATGGAAGGAGAGGTGTTGGTGAGAGTAGCATGGAAGGAGAGGTGTTGGTGAGAGTAGCATGGAAGGAGAGGTGTTGGTGAGAGTAGCATGGAAGGAGAGGTGTTGGTGAGAGTAGCATGGAAGGAGAGGTGTTGGTGAGAGTAGCACCTAAGGAGAGGTGTTGGTGAGAGTAGCATGGAAGGAGAGGTGTTGGTGAGAGTAGCATGGAAGGAGAGGTGTTGGTGAGAGTAGCATGGAAGGAGAGGTGTTGGTGAGAGTAGCACCTAAGGAGAGGTGTTGGTGAGAGTAGCATGGAAGGAGAGGTGTTGGTGAGAGTAGCATGGAAGGAGAGGTGTTGGTGAGAGTAGCATGGAAGGAGAGTGTGGTTGGTGAGAGTAGCAGAGTAAGGAGGAGAGGTGTTGGTGAGAGTAGCATGGAAGGAGAGGTGTTGGTGAGAGTAGCATGGAAGGAGAGGTGTTGGTGAGAGTAGCAGGTGCTGGTGAGAGGAAGGAGAGGTGTTGGTGAGAGTAGCATGGAAGGAGAGGTGTTGGTGAGAGTAGCATGGAAGGAAGGAGAGGTGCTGGTGAGAGTAGCATGGAAGGAGAGGTGTTGGTGAGAGTAGCATGGAAGGAGAGGTGTGGTGGTGAGAGTAGCATGGAAGGAGAGGTGTTGGTGAGAGTAGCATGGAAGGAGAGGTGTTGGTGAGAGTAGCATGGAAGGAGAGGTGTTGGTGAGAGTAGCATGAAGGAGAGGTGTTGGTGAGAGTAGCATGGAAGGAGAGGTGTTGGTGAGAGTAGCACCTAAGGAGAGGTGTTGGTGAGAGTAGCATGGAAGGAGAGGTGTTGGTGAGAGTAGCATGGAAGGAGAGGTGTTGGTGAGAGTAGCATGGAAGGAGAGGTGTTGGTGAGAGTAGCATGGAAGGAGAGGTGTTGGTGAGAGTAGCATGGAAGGAGAGGTGCTGGTGAGAGTAGCATGGAAGGAGAGGTGCTGGTGAGAGTAGCATGGAAGGAGAGGTGTTGGTGAGAGTAGCACCTAAGGAGAGGTGTTGGTGAGAGTAGCATGGAAGGAGAGGTGTTGGTGAGAGTAGCATGGAAGGAGAGGTGTTGGTGAGAGTAGCATGGAAGGAGAGGTGCTGGTGAGAGTAGCATGGAAGGAGAGGTGTTGGTGAGAGTAGCATGGAAGGAGAGGTGTTGGTGAGAGTAGCATGGAAGGAGAGGTGTTGGTGAGAGTAGCATGGAAGGAGAGGTGTTGGTGAGAGTAGCATGGAAGGAGAGGTGTTGGTGAGAGTAGCATGGAAGGAGAGGTGTTGGTGAGAGTAGCATGGAAGGAGAGGTGCTGGTGAGAGTAGCATGGAAGGAGAGGTGTTGGTGAGAGTAGCATGGAAGGAGAGGTGTTGGTGAGAGTAGCATGGAAGGAGAGGTGTTGGTGAGAGTAGCACCTAAGGAGAGGTGTTGGTGAGAGTAGCATGGAAGGAGAGGTGCTGGTGAGAGTAGCATGGAAGGAGAGGTGCTGGTGAGAGTAGCATGGAAGGAGAGGTGTTGGTGAGAGTAGCATGGAAGGAGAGGTGCTGGTGAGAGTAGCATGGAAGGAGAGGTGTTGGTGAGAGTAGCATGGAAGGAGAGGTGTTGGTGAGAGTAGCATGGAAGGAGAGGTGTGTTGGTGAGAGTAGCATGGAAGGAGAGGTGCTGGTGAGAGTAGCATGGAAGGAGAGGTGTTGGTGAGAGTAGCATGGAAGGAGAGGTGTTGGTGAGAGTAGCAAGTAAGGAGAGGTGTTGGTGAGAGTAGCATGGAAGGAGAGGTGTTGGTGAGAGTAGCATGGAAGGAGAGGTGTTGGTGAGAGTAGCATGGAAGGAGAGGTGCTGGTGAGAGTAGCATGGAAGGAGAGGTGCTGGTGAGAGTAGCACCTAAGGAGAGGTGTTGGTGAGAGTAGCACCTAAGGAGAGGTGTTGGTGAGAGTAGCATGGAAGGAGAGGTGTTGGTGAGAGTAGCATGGAAGGAGAGGTGTTGGTGAGAGTAGCACGGAAGGAGAGGTGTTGGTGAGAGTAGCACCTAAGGAGAGGTGTTGGTGAGAGTAGCATGGAAGGAGAGGTGTTGGTGAGAGTAGCACCTAAGGAGAGGTGTTGGTGAGAGTAGCACCTAAGGAGAGGTGTTGGTGAGAGTAGCACCTAAGGAGAGGTGTTGGTGAGAGTAGCACCTAAGGAGAGGTGTTGGTGAGAGTAGCATGGAAGGAGAGGTGTTGGTGAGAGTAGCATGGAAGGAGAGGTGTTGGTGAGAGTAGCATGGAAGGAGAGGTGCTGGTGAGAGTAGCATGGAAGGAGAGGTGTTGGTGAGAGTAGCATGGAAGGAGAGGTGTTGGTGAGAGTAACATGGAAGGAGAGGTGTTGGTGAGAGTATCACCTAAGGAGAGGTGCTGGTGAGAGTAACATGGAAGGAGAGGTGCTGGTGAGAGTAGCACCTAAGGAGAGGTGTTGGTGAGAGTAGCACTTAAGGAGAGGTGCTGGTGAGAGTAGCATGGAAGGAGAGGTGCTGGTGAGAGTAGCACCTAAGGAGAGGTGTTGGTGAGAGTAGCACTTAAGGAGAGGTGTTGGTGAGAGTAGCATGGAAGGAGAGGTGCTGGTGAGAGTAGCACCTAAGGAGAGGTGTTGGTGAGAGTAGCATGGAAGGAGAGGTGCTGGTGAGAGTAGCATGGAAGGAGAGGTGCTGGTGAGAGTAGCATGGAAGGAGAGGTGTTGGTGAGAGTAGCACCTAAGGAGAGGTGTTGGTGAGAGTAGCATGGAAGGAGAGGTGCTGGTGAGAGTAGCATGGAAGGAGAGGTGTTGGTGAGAGTAGCATGGAAGGAGAGGTGCTGGTGAGAGTAGCACCTAAGGAGAGGTGTTGGTGAGAGTAGCATGGAAGGAGAGGTGCTGGTGAGAGTAGCATGGAAGGAGAGGTGCTGGTGAGAGTAGCATGGAAGGAGAGGTGCTGGTGAGAGTAGCATGGAAGGAGAGGTGCTGGTGAGAGTAGCATGGAAGGAGAGGTGTTGGTGAGAGTAGCATGGAAGGAGAGGTGCTGGTGAGAGTAGCATGGAAGGAGAGGTGTTGGTGAGAGTAGCATGGAAGGAGAGTGTTGGTGAGAGTAGCATGGAGAGGAGAGGTGTTGGTGAGAGTAGCATGGAAGGAGAGGTGTTGGTGAGAGTAGCATGGAAGGAGAGGTGTTGGTGAGAGTAGCATGGAAGGAGAGGTGTTGGTGAGAGTAGCATGGAAGGAGAGGTGTTGGTGAGAGTAGCATGGAAGGAGAGGTGTTGGTGAGAGTAGCATGGAAGGAGAGGTGTTGGTGAGAGTAGCATGGAAGGAGAGGTGTTGGTGAGAGTAGCATGGAAGGAGAGGTGTTGGTGAGAGTAGCATGGAAGGAGAGGTGCTGGTGAGAGTAGCATGGAAGGAGAGGTGCTGGTGAGAGTAGCATGGAAGGAGAGGTGTTGGTGAGAGTAGCATGGAAGGAGAGGTGTTGGTGAGAGTAGCATGGAAGGAGAGGTGTTGGTGAGAGTAGCATGGAAGGAGAGGTGTTGGTGAGAGTAGCATGGAAGGAGAGGTGTTGGTGAGAGTAGCATGGAAGGAGAGGTGTTGGTGAGAGTAGCATGGAAGGAGAGGTGTTGGTGAGAGTAGCATGGAAGGAGAGGTGTTGGTGAGAGTAGCATGGAAGGAGAGGTGTTGGTGAGAGTAGCATGGAAGGAGAGGTGTTGGTGAGAGTAGCATGGAAGGAGAGGTGTTGGTGAGAGTAGCATGGAAGGAGAGGTGTTGGTGAGAGTAGCAGAGGTGTTGGTGAGAGTAAGGAGAGGTGTTGGTGAGAGTAGCAGTGGAAGGAGAGGTGTTGGTGAGAGTAGCATGGAAGGAGAGGTGTTGGTGAGAGTAGCATGGAAGGAGAGGTGTTGGTGAGAGTAGCATGGAAGGAGAGGTGTTGGTGAGAGTAGCATGGAAGGAGAGGTGTTGGTGAGAGTAGCACCTAAGGAGAGGTGTTGGTGAGAGTAGCATGGAAGGAGAGGTGTTGGTGAGAGTAGCATGGAAGGAGAGGTGCTGGTGAGAGTAGCATGGAAGGAGAGGTGTTGGTGAGAGTAGCATGGAAGGAGAGGTGTTGGTGAGAGTAGCATGGAAGGAGAGGTGTTGGTGAGAGTAGCATGGAAGGAGAGGTGTTGGTGAGAGTAGCATGGAAGGAGAGGTGTTGGTGAGAGTAGCATGGAAGGAGAGGTGTTGGTGAGAGTAGCATGGAAGGAGAGGTGTTGGTGAGAGTAGCAGGAGAGGTGTTGGTGAGAGTAGCATGGAAGGAGAGGTGTTGGTGAGAGTAGCATGGAAGGAGAGGTGTTGGTGAGAGTAGCATGGAAGGAGAGGTGTTGGTGAGAGTAGCATGGAAGGAGAGGTGTTGGTGAGAGTAGCATGGAAGGAGAGGTGTTGGTGAGAGTAGCATGGAAGGAGAGGTGTTGGTGAGAGTAGCATGGAAGGAGAGGTGTTGGTGAGAGTAGCATGGAAGGAGAGGTGTTGGTGAGAGTAGCATGGAAGGAGAGGTGTTGGTGAGAGTAGCAGGAAGGAGAGGTGCTGGTGAGAGTAGCATGGAAGGAGAGGTGTTGGTGAGAGTAGCATGGAAGGAGAGGTGTTGGTGAGAGTAGCATGGAAGGAGAGGTGTTGGTGAGAGTAGCATGGAAGGAGAGGTGTTGGTGAGAGTAGCACCTAAGGAGAGGTGTTGGTGAGAGTAGCATGGAAGGAGAGGTGTTGGTGAGAGTAGCATGGAAGGAGAGGTGTTGGTGAGAGTAGCACCTAAGGAGAGGTGTTGGTGAGAGTAGCACATGGAAGGAGAGGTGTTGGTGAGAGTAGCATGGAAGGAGAGGTGTTGGTGAGAGTAGCATGGAAGGAGAGGTGTTGGTGAGAGTAGCATGGAAGGAGAGGTGTTGGTGAGAGTAGCATGGAAGGAGAGGTGTTGGTGAGAGTAGCATGGAAGGAGAGGTGTGTTGGTGAGAGTAGCATGGAAGGAGAGGTGTTGGTGAGAGTAGCATGGAAGGAGAGGTGTTGGTGAGAGTAGCACCTAAGGAGAGGTGTTGGTGAGAGTAGCATGGAAGGAGAGGTGTTGGTGAGAGTAACATGGAAGGAGAGGTGTTGGTGAGAGTAGCATGGAAGGAGAGGTGTTGGTGAGAGTAGCATGGAAGGAGAGGTGTTGGTGAGAGTAGCATGGAAGGAGAGGTGTTGGTGAGAGTAGCATGGAGAAGGAGAGGTGTTGGTGAGAGTAGCATGGAAGGAGAGGTGCTGGTGAGAGTAGCATGGAAGGAGAGGTGTTGGTGAGAGTAGCATGGAAGGAGAGGTGCTGGTGAGAGTAGCATGGAAGGAGAGGTGTTGGTGAGAGTAGCATGGAAGGAGAGGTGTTGGTGAGAGTAGCATGGAAGGAGAGGTGTTGGTGAGAGTAGCATGGAAGGAGAGGTGTTGGTGAGAGTAGCATGGAAGGAGAGGTGTTGGTGAGAGTAGCATGGAAGGAGAGGTGTTGGTGAGAGTAGCATGGAAGGAGAGGTGTTGGTGAGAGTAGCATGGAAGGAGAGGTGTTGGTGAGAGTAGCATGGAAGGAGAGGTGTTGGTGAGAGTAGCATGGAAGGAGAGGTGTTGGTGAGAGTAGCATGGAAGGAGATGGAAGGAGAGGTGTTGGTGAGAGTAGCATGGAAGGAGAGGTGCTGGTGAGAGTAGCATGGAAGGAGAGGTGTTGGTGAGAGTAGCATGGAAGGAGAGGTGTTGGTGAGAGTAGCATGGAAGGAGAGGTGTTGGTGAGAGTAGCATGGAAGGAGAGGTGTTGGTGAGAGTAGCATGGAAGGAGAGGTGTTGGTGAGAGTAGCATGGAAGGAGAGGTGTTGGTGAGAGTAGCATGGAAGGAGAGGTGTTGGTGAGAGTAGCATGGAAGGAGAGGTGTTGGTGAGAGTAGCATGGAAGGAGAGGTGTTGGTGAGAGTAGCATGGAAGGAGAGGTGTTGGTGAGAGTAGCATGGAAGGAGAGGTGTTGGTGAGAGTGCATGGAAGGAGAGGTGTTGGTGAGAGCATGGAAGGAGAGGTGTTGGTGAGAGTAGCATGGAAGGAGAGGTGTTGGTGAGAGTAGCACCTAAGGAGAGGTGTTGGTGAGAGTAGCATGGAAGGAGAGGTGTTGGTGAGAGTAGCATGGAAGGAGAGGTGTTGGTGAGAGTAGCATGGAAGGAGAGGTGTTGGTGAGAGTAGCATGGAAGGAGAGGTGTTGGTGAGAGTAGCATGGAAGGAGAGGTGTTGGTGAGAGTAGCATGGAAGGAGAGGTGTTGGTGAGAGTAGCATGGAAGGAGAGGTGTTGGTGAGAGTAGCATGGAAGGAGAGGTGTTGGTGAGAGTAGCATGGAAGGAGAGGTGTTGGTGAGAGTAGCATGGAAGGAGAGGTGTTGGTGAGAGTAGCATGGAAGGAGAGGTGTTGGTGAGAGTAGCATGGAAGGAGAGGTGTTGGTGAGAGTAGCATGGAAGGAGAGGTGTTGGTGAGAGTAGCATGGAAGGAGAGGTGTTGGTGAGAGTAGCACCTAAGGAGAGGTGTGGTGGTGAGAGTAGCACCTAAGGAGAGGTGTTGGTGAGAGTAGCATGGAAGGAGAGGTGTTGGTGAGAGTAGCATGGAAGGAGAGGTGTTGGTGAGAGTAGCATGGAAGGAGAGGTGTTGGTGAGAGTAGCATGGAAGGAGAGGTGTTGGTGAGAGTAGCATGGAAGGAGAGGTGTTGGTGAGAGTAGCATGGAAGGAGAGGTGTTGGTGAGAGTAGCATGGAAGGAGAGGTGTTGGTGAGAGTAGCATGGAAGGAGAGGTGTTGGTGAGAGTAGCACCTAAGGAGAGGTGTTGGTGAGAGTAGCATGGAAGGAGAGGTGTTGGTGAGAGTAGCATGGAAGGAGCACATGGAAGGAGAGGTGTTGGTGAGAGTAGCATGGAAGGAGAGGTGTTGGTGAGAGTAGCACCTAAGGAGAGGTGGTGGTGAGAGTAGCATGGAAGGAGAGGTGTTGGTGAGAGTAGCATGGAAGGAGAGGTGCTGGTGAGAGTAGCATGGAAGGAGAGGTGTTGGTGAGAGTAGCATGGAAGGAGAGGTGTTGGTGAGAGTAGCATGGAAGGAGAGGTGTTGGTGAGAGTAGCATGGAAGGAGAGGTGCTGGTGAGAGTAGCATGGAAGGAGAGGTGTTGGTGAGAGTAGCATGGAAGGAGAGGTGTTGGTGAGAGTAGCATGGAAGGAGAGGTGTTGGTGAGAGTAGCATGGAAGGAGAGTGTTGGTGAGAGTAGCATGGAAGGAGAGGTGTTGGTGAGAGTAGCACATGGAAGGAGAGGTGTTGGTGAGAGTAGCATGGAAGGAGAGGTGTTGGTGAGAGTAGCATGGAAGGAGAGGTGTTGGTGAGAGTAGCATGGAAGGAGAGGTGTTGGTGAGAGTAGCATGGAAGGAGAGGTGTTGGTGAGAGTAGCATGGAAGGAGAGGTGTTGGTGAGAGTAGCATGGAAGGAGAGGTGTTGGTGAGAGTAGCATGGAAGGAGAGGTGTTGGTGAGAGTAGCATGGAAGGAGAGGTGTTGGTGAGAGTAGCATGGAAGGAGAGGTGTTGGTGAGAGTAGCATGGAAGGAGAGGCATGGAAGGAGAGGTGTTGGTGAGAGTAGCATGGAAGGAGAGGTGCTGGTGAGAGTAGCATGGAAGGAGAGGTGCTGGTGAGAGTAGCATGGAAGGAGAGGTGTTGGTGAGAGTAGCATGGAAGGAGAGGTGTTGGTGAGAGTAGCATGGAAGGAGAGGTGTTGGTGAGAGTAGCATGGAAGGAGAGGTGTTGGTGAGAGTAGCATGGAAGGAGAGGTGTTGGTGAGAGTAGCATGGAAGGAGAGGTGTTGGTGAGAGTAGCATGGAAGGAGAGGTGTTGGTGAGAGTAGCATGGAAGGAGAGGTGTTGGTGAGAGTAGCATGGAAGGAGAGGTGTTGGTGAGAGTAGCATGGAAGGAGAGGTGTTGGTGAGAGTAGCATGGAAGGAGAGGTGTTGGTGAGAGTAGCATGGAAAGAGAGGTGTTGGTGAGAGTAGCATGGAAGGAGAGGTGTTGGTGAGAGTAGCATGGAAGGAGAGGTGTTGGTGAGAGTAGCATGGAAGGAGAGGTGTTGGTGAGAGTAGCATGGAAGGAGAGGTGTGGTTGGTGTTGGTGAGAGTAGCATGGAAGGAGAGGTGAGGTGAGTGGTGAGAGTAGTTGGTGAGAGTAAGGAGAGGTGTTGGTGAGAGTAGCATGGAAGGAGAGGTGTTGGTGAGAGTAGCATGGAAGGAGAGGTGTTGGTGAGAGTAGCATGGAAGGAGAGGTGTTGGTGAGAGTAGCATGGAAGGAGAGGTGTTGGTGAGAGTAGCATGGAAGGAGAGGTGTTGGTGAGAGTAGCATGGAAGGAGAGGTGTTGGTGAGGTGAGAGTAGCATGGAAGGAGAGGTGTTGGTGAGAGTAGCATGGAAGGAGAGGTGTTGGTGAGAGTAGCATGGAAGGAGAGGTGTTGGTGAGAGTAGCATGGAAGGAGAGGTGTTGGTGAGAGTAGCATGGAAGGAGAGGTGCTGGTGAGAGTAGCATGGAAGGAGAGGTGTTGGTGAGAGTAGCATGGAAGGAGAGGTGTTGGTGAGAGTAGCATGGAAGGAGAGGTGTTGGTGAGAGTAGCATGGAAGGAGAGGTGCTGGTGAGAGTAGCATGGAAGGAGAGGTGTTGGTGAGAGTAGCATGGCACCTAAGGAGAGGTGTTGGTGAGAGTAGCACCTAAGGAGAGGTGTTGGTGAGAGTAGCATGGAAGGAGAGGTGTTGGTGAGAGTAGCATGGAAGGAGAGGTGTTGGTGAGAGTAGCATGGAAGGAGAGGTGTTGGTGAGAGTAGCACCTAAGGAGAGGTGTTGGTGAGAGTAGCATGGAAGGAGAGGTGTTGGTGAGAGTAGCATGGAAGGAGAGGTGTTGGTGAGAGTAGCATGGAAGGAGAGGTGTTGGTGAGAGTAGCATGGAAGGAGAGGTGTTGGTGAGAGTAGCATGGAAGGAGAGGTGTTGGTGAGAGTAGCATGGAAGGAGAGGTGTTGGTGAGAGTAGCATGGAAGGAGAGGTGTTGGTGAGAGTAGCATGGAAGGAGAGGAGAGGTGAGTTGGTGAGAGTAGCATGGAAGGAGAGGTGTTGGTGAGAGTAGCATGGAAGGAGAGGTGTTGGTGAGAGTAGCATGGAAGGAGAGGTGTTGGTGAGAGTAGCATAAGGAGAGGTGTTGGTGAGAGTAGCATGGAAGGAGAGGTGTTGGTGAGAGTAGCATGGAAGGAGAGGTGTTGGTGAGAGTAGCACCTAAGGAGAGGTGTTGGTGAGAGTAGCATGGAAGGAGAGGTGTTGGTGAGAGTAGCATGGAAGGAGAGGTGTTGGTGAGAGAAGGAGAGGTGTTGGTGAGAGTAGCATGGAAGGAGAGGTGTTGGTGAGAGTAGCATGGAAGGAGAGGTGTTGGTGGTGAGAGTAGCATGGAAGGAGAGGTGTTGGTGAGAGTAGCATGGAAGGAGAGGTGTTGGTGAGAGTAGCATGGAAGGAGAGGTGTTGGTGAGAGTAGCATGGAAGGAGAGGTGTTGGTGAGAGTAGCATGGAAGGAGAGGTGCTGGTGAGAGTAGCATGGAAGGAGAGGTGCTGGTGAGAGTAGCATGGAAGGAGAGGTGCTGGTGAGAGTAGCATGGAAGGAGAGGTGTTGGTGAGAGTAGCATGGAAGGAGAGGTGTTGGTGAGAGTAGCATGGAAGGAGAGGTGTTGGTGAGAGTAGCACCTAAGGAGAGGTGTTGGTGAGAGTAGCACCTAAGGAGAGGTGTTGGTGAGAGTAGCATGGAAGGAGAGGTGTTGGTGAGAGTAGCATGGAAGGAGAGGTGTTGGTGAGAGTAGCATGGAAGGAGAGGTGTTGGTGAGAGTAGCATGGAAGGAGAGGTGTTGGTGAGAGTAGCATGGAAGGAGAGGTGTTGGTGAGAGTAGCATGGAAGGAGAGGTGTTGGTGAGAGTAGCATGGAAGGAGAGGTGTTGGTGAGAGTAGCATGGAAGGAGAGGTGTTGGTGAGAGTAGCATGGAAGGAGAGGTGTTGGTGAGAGTAGCATGGAAGGAGAGGTGTTGGTGAGAGTAGCATGGAAGGAGAGGTGTTGGTGAGAGTAGCATGGAAGGAGAGGTGTTGGTGAGAGTAGCATGGAAGGAGAGGTGTTGGTGAGAGTAGCATGGAAGGAGAGGTGTTGGTGAGAGTAGCATGGAAGGAGAGGTGTTGGTGAGAGTAGCATGGAAGGAGAGGTGTTGGTGAGAGTAGCACCTAAGGAGAGGTGTTGGTGAGAGTAGCATGGAAGGAGAGGTGTTGGTGAGAGTAGCATGGAAGGAGAGGTGTTGGTGAGAGTAGCACCTAAGGAGAGGTGTTGGTGAGAGTAGCATGGAAGGAGAGGTGTTGGTGAGAGTAGCATGGAAGGAGAGGTGTTGGTGAGAGTAGCATGGAAGGAGAGGTGTTGGTGAGAGTAGCATGGAAGGAGAGGTGTTGGTGAGAGTAGCATGGAAGGAGAGGTGTTGGTGAGAGTAGCATGGAAGGAGAGGTGCTGGTGAGAGTAGCATGGAAGGAGAGGTGTTGGTGAGAGTAGCATGGAAGGAGAGGTGCTGGTGAGAGTAGCACCTAAGGAGAGGTGTTGGTGAGAGTAGCATGGAAGGAGAGGTGCTGGTGAGAGTAGCATGGAAGGAGAGGTGCTGGTGAGAGTAGCATAGCATAGAAGGAGAGGTGCTGGTGAGAGTAGCATGGAAGGAGAGGTGCTGGTGAGAGTAGCATGGAAGGAGAGGTGTTGGTGAGAGTAGCATGGAAGGAGAGGTGTTGGTGAGAGTAGCATGGAAGGAGAGGTGTTGGTGAGAGTAGCATGGAAGGAGAGGTGTTGGTGAGAGTAGCATGGAAGGAGAGGTGTTGGTGAGAGTAGCATGGAAGGAGAGGTGTTGGTGAGAGTAGCATGGAAGGAGAGGTGTTGGTGAGAGTAGCATGGAAGGAGAGGTGTTGGTGAGAGTAGCATGGAAGGAGAGGTGTTGGTGAGAGTAGCATGGAAGGAGAGGTGTTGGTGAGAGTAGCATGGAAGGAGAGGTGTTGGTGAGAGTAGCATGGAAGGAGAGGTGCTGGTGAGAGTAGCATGGAAGGAGAGGTGTTGGTGAGAGTAGCATGGAAGGAGAGGTGTTGGTGTGACTAAGCAGAAAAGGAGAGGAGCGAGGGGGTCACCCTGTTGAACGCCTTCTCGCGAGTCAATTTCATGTTCGCCAAAAAGTAGCTTAAGATCCATACTGTAGCATGAATGTACAAAAGGGTAGAGGGTAGGGAAATGACTATGAACCGCACGGAGTACAGCATCCCTCCGCACCAAATTGAAGGCATTTTTGAAATCTAGCTTGATAAGGGCCTTTTCGTCTGTGATGTTGGCGATGAAGGCTCGAGCTGCATGGGCTGCCGCCTCACACCCTTGTGGAATGCCAAACCCGAGCTGTTTTGGCTTTAGCATGTTGGCCGCTGCATCACTAACTGTTCTTGCAGCTGCCT